>JACJUY010008913.1:12482-28867 GCA_014220935.1 Platorchestia sp. MABIK | reverse complement strand
ATGCCCCAGAAGTCGCTGAACTTATTCGGGCCCACAGGTAGCTATACTCAAATTTGACCATTGTACTAGACTTAAGAAACATTCTACCTCTGTATCACCTGTGGTAAATAAATTGTTTAAATTGTTTAAATTTGATTTTCTTTGTCTTTCGCTGAGTAATCTGTGTTCGTTAGATGATGCTCTTGCGCACCATAGAGAAATCATAAAAAGATCTCACGCGTAAGGGTGGCGAGTTCCTGAATTTTGATTTCGTTCACTAAGTTCAAAATCTAAGACACGGTCACGTGACTCAGACACGGACATGAAAAAAATTCGCGAAAAATTACAACGAAGAAAAAATCCAGAGCATTTGGATTTAGGGATCGGTGTGCCGACGAGCCCTGAGTAACTCAGAGTTACGTAACTCTGAGCAGACCCGCTTTGTGACATTTCTCTTAACAAGTCCTTTAACTTTTCTGGTGCGGGAGCTGCAGCTCCATTTTGTTGAAAGCAGAAGAGTCCATCTCTGTCTCCCAGCTCATATTCCCTAAAATCTTATTCACTATTCTGGACCGATTCTCATCGAATGAGCAATAGCATTTTAACAAAATTAAGACCAATGATAAATGTGAGTAAAATCTTTTTCAACCCGCTTTTATGTTCAATTGCCATCATTTCCGTAAATTGTATTGTGGGAATTTCTTGCAGTAAAAAGTTAAAGTAATTTCCTAACATCACACTAAATTCATTTTATAATAATTAACTTTTTTCAAATATTTGGTTGCTTTTCGTCTGTATACCACACAAGTTTATAAAAAATTTCTCTGTGTTTTGTTAAGAAATTATTAAGTTATTTGAAAAACCTTCATGTTCATTATTAATTCCCCCATTTCTGTCTCTCGATGGAGACAATTCCAGGCGTTATATGATCATGAAGTTACTCACTGTGAAATGGATTCGAATATTCTGCAAATCAACTCCAAATCGTCACGTTCAAATCAAAATTTGATTGCATAATGTTGATATCGTGACAATCTCAAGTTTCTCTGCTTTTGTTTGGTTGTCTGCAGGAGATCATCAGTGCTCTGCTCCCAGTGAAAATACGAAGTAAAATTAGACGTTCTGTTTCAAATTGCAGATTCATCGTCTTTTTAATCTACTTGAAGAAAATTACATTCATTTTGGTAATTTTTACACAAATCTCAAATGCTATATTGGGAATGATGTTTGCTACTATACTTATTTTACCATAGATGTTTCGTATTATTCAGCCAGCAAGTTTGTGCCGAAACATTTTAAACTAATTCTGAGTTATTTATAATTCCGTCATATATTGATTACGTAACAAATATTGTGTTGAAATTAGCTTCATGAAAAACTGCCCCAGAGGATAGCAGGCAATCAGGACAGCGTCCTATGGAAGTGACTCACTCTGCTTGAGGTCGGGTGTGGCAGGCGTTGCGGCCATGGCAGAACTTAGGGCTTGTACAGGATTTCTAGTGTTTTCTGACTTTTTCCGTTTGTAAAATTTTGCATGTTTTTATCATTCTGCCATTATTTATATTGTAAGATAAAAATGAAAGGTAAAATGCACCAATGAAATTGAATTTTTAGCGTTCACTCAAATTGAGCTCATATGCGACAGTTTTGAAGCAGCGCGCTCTAAAGCGTTTGCTGTCATTTTCTTACACAAATGCGCTGCAAGACAATTCTTTATAGCTCGGTTTATTGTTTCTATTGATTTTCAAACTGTAAAATAGCTGCATAAGTTCATTCGGTTGTTTTGTCTTGGAAGGTGGCAGTAAAAGTAAATAAAATATTGGTTTCAAATTCCGTAGACTTTTGAGATATTTTTTTCTGGTCTCCAGAGATGTCCTGAAAGAAGTAACTTAAATGTTCGGTTCATTTCCCGTAGACTATAATTTTTTTTGCTCAAGCATGTGCGTGAGAATGTGATCATGATGTTTTATTCATTTTATTGATTTGACTTTACAGTCAGGCAACGTATTCTTCCCTGCATTTAAATAATAATGAATGAGAGTGTTTTTTCGCTAACGAAGAACTTATACATCGCTGATCAAACTTGCCAGAGATTGTGACAATGTGCAATGTCTGTCCCTTTTCAAATAATCTTTGACAGTGTTTTCAAAATTACGTTAGTCTGCAGACACTCAGATCAAGAATTTCGAACTGAATAGCGCTTTGAAATCATAACATAACTGGTAGTTAGAGTGCTGAGTTGTAACATTTATTTCAATTATTTGAAAATAAATTATTATGTGCACTTGGGTGCTCAAAATTATTCTGATTATTTCTGATTATTCTGTACATTTGGAAGCGCAAAATCATTCTGATTGTTTTTAATTATTCTGTACATTTGGTAGCCCAAAATTATTCTGATAATTGCTGATTATTCTGCACACTTGGATAATCTGTACACTGTTCACTTGGGTGCACAGAATAATCTAGGTTATGACTAGAGGCGTTCTGTTGCATTGTACCCGAGAAATTAATTCGTGCACATTACGGGTGCCAAATTAATGAAAAGATCCTCACAGTTTCGGCGACGTCATAAAATTGGTTATAAAAAGGGGGAAAAATATATTTTTGATTTAAACTGAATGATCTTTAGTTACACAAAAGTCCCGGAATGGTAAGTTGGATTTGTTAGGCCGCCGTCACACGGCGACCAAATGATCACGTTTCGCCATAATCATTTACAGTCAGCGATACTGCTCGGTCTGTCTAGCGCCACGAAACCGTCAGATTTCAGCCTTAGTTTAGGACCAGCTTGGTCAAATTAAGGCTGAAATCTGACTGTTTCGTGGCCCTGGACTTAGGGCCGCTGAAATAAAAGTCTAGTGCCGCTGACAGTAGATGATGATGATGAAACGTTACCATTTGGTCTCCGTGGGACGGAGGCCTTAGTAAGAATTGTCCTGCACGGAAGGAGACTTCCTCACGCTCTGAAAATTTTAGAAAGTTACTTGAAGTGTGGTACTTATGATATGAGATTAATTGGGGCCATTGTACGAAAACTTATATCTAATTAGCAATCCTAGATCACTCACACATATTTACCAGTAGAAAACATGCATTATAGAATTCGACCTCATCACTGTTGATCTCTATGTACATATGCTCTGACAGGGAAAAGTTAACTGGAAAAGTCTCTCCTAAAAATAGAAGATTTTTCCCGATAAAACAGAAAAACTTTTTGGCCTCTGACTATACCATTTTAAAATATTTCCAGGGTTAGAACCTTGTTAACGCTTATCACATGGTAATTTGAAATTTGCCAGTATATCAATATCAGCTAAAAAAGTTAAGCGCAACCTGAATACTACATGAGACCTGATTCCTTTTTTTTTTGGAGATGTTGTGGGTATTGGGTGAGGTCGTGACAACTGAGGAGAAAGAACTGTTGGTCAGTCGGACATAAATTAATTAGCTTCTCTCAACATCTAATGAAATGTGTACAATCACTCAGACAAACAGTTTTTTGTATTATTTTGGTGAGTCCAACATTTTGTCTGTGGAATCGAGCTCTAGCGTCCTGTGCAGCAATTCTCGAAATCAGGAGCAGAGACTGAGGCTTGCAGCCAGTCAGTTAAACCTATTGCCAGCAAGTTGTGAACATAATACAATGTTAGTGTTCAATCGTTACAGCTGTATTCCTCCAATTTCTTTCTATAACTTTTGTTTTCATATTTTTTAATTTGGTAATTATTCCTTTTTTATGCTTTAAATTACACGAATCAACATGTTTTAGAAGGTAGTTTAGTTCAAATACCGCGCTGCATTGTCCTGTGTTAGGCAGTTTAGTTCATTTATTTACAGTTTAGTACATTTATTTTCACACCTTGCTTCATACAATCATAAAAAAAAAAAGCTCACACTTTCGTTCAAACACACAGAATTTCTTTATTTCGAAGGAAACTAGGTGAATTCGGTGGTAAAACTGGATAAATTATTTGGTAGAAATTAGTTGGCGCGACTGTAACGATGTTGAAAAAGAATGCCCTGACAAAATTTTTCAGTCCGAGTCTCTATCCTCGACACCAAAGGGTTCCAAGAGGCTATCATTTGATTTATGCGGATAACTATACCAGTCTACTGGAAGTTGAAGCAAAATATCAGCCTGATCTGTCACCCAGCTTCTTTTTCAGGGTGCTCTGATGTAGAAATTTTATATAATAGATAATTTCGTTACTAATCACCCGAACAGGTGCTGTAAATTCACGATCAGGTCTTACCTACCCAGTGACAATTTTCTGGTGTTTTTTCAGAAACTTTTGGCCACGTGGTTTTATCATCAAATTTTGCTGTATTACTTACCTGCCAGCAGACCCTGGCCCACTGTGTGGAGTGCGATTACTAATGTTTCTTTGCTGTTAATGTTTTGCTCGCATCAAATACTTTCTTATTTGCATCAGAAATATTTAATATTTTTTTTTGTATATTGTGTTTATGTCTCTCTGTATTTAGCAAGTATTCTATTGAAAAAATGAGACGTCACGTCATTGTTTTATTTAGACCCAAATTTTAGAACTTGTAGAGCAGCTTTGTAAATTTTTCACGTTTTTTATCTAATACATGAGTCTCTTGTTGCTTTGCTAATTAAGAATGAGTATGGGGTGAGGTTTAAAATTTTTTTTTAAAATGCTTTTGAAGTTCTTCTTTGTTCTTACCTTCATAGTTAAACTGCTTAGAAGAAAAGATATTCGTAAAAGTGAATGGTGCGGTAGATATATTTAAACATAATTTTTTATGCATTATGATGAATAAATATTACCTAAAAAACAAAGTTATAACCAGTTCATATCGAGTGGCGATGTACAGCGTTGCTGCCCCTCAGTCAGGCACTCGACAGGGGCCGCTGAAATCAAAGCGTAAAAAAGTTCGCTCACAGCGAGCGGCTTCGCTTCCGCATGTAGGCGGTGGAACTCCAATTCACATCACAGCGATTTCAAGCTCAGTCGGGTCGTGCAAAACTCACTAATTGACGATTGCGATGAAATTAATCAACCATGATTTTACTCTGAAATTGAGAAATTTTCTTTCACCTTAATAACATTATTTTAGTATGTAATATTTGTGGTGTAATTGGACCAATGTCATATTCGCTGTCGCCAATTCAGGATTTCTAAGCAAAGTGCCACTTAAATATGGAGTTAGATTGTTCCATCTTCTCAACTCAGTAGTGGGTGTATTGACGGATCATCTTTACCGATAGTTAATGTTTGTTCTAAGCTTGCCTTAGTCATCCCCTGTGGTTAGAAAACAAGAAGAAAAAGAGAGAGATGATCATCATTATGTTAAACATTTGCCAATAAGATTTGTTACTAATGAAGGACTTGCCTCTTATCGGTGACAAAATTGTATAAAATTTCTGCCTCGTTTACAAAAGGGTTACTTAAATGTGGTTAATTCCTGAAATTAATAATTAGAATTATAATTGAAATGCACATTTCCACGTTTAAATGAGATCCTAATTTTTTTCTTCAATTACCTTCTGACGCGAAAAATTAAATCATATTGTAATGGAAGGCGATGCGTAATCGCAATGAGTAAAAAGTAGAACATTAAAATAGCGGTACGAAACACTGAGGACATACAAGAACAGAAACGCCCTACCACTTGGGCTGCAACAAGTTGCCTCGTTGTAATTCGGGTTCAAGTCACAGTTTTATTATTACATTTCAAGTCTCAGTTCCGCAATTCAGAACTTTCCATAGCGTGCAGACAACAGCCTACGAGTGTGTGATTTTCGTCGTTTTAGATGCAGTTGGTCACCTTCTCAAGCCAGGATTAAAATGTGTGGGACAGCAGAGAGTTTCCACAACACGTTTCATTTACAGATTTCCAGGTTAGTTCGCAGTAATAATTGGGGTACGTCCGAGCTCTTCAAACTATAAAAATGGAAAAATTTATAAATACAAAACTTTCTCTTAATACAGTAAAAGAACATAACTTCTAAAATATCCCTTCTCTAATAGGAAAAGTAAATTCAACATTAAATGAAACATTTAAAAATAGCCATTACCCTTATTAAAATTCTAACTCAAATGAACATCATCACCGATTAATGATTGCCATTAATGAGGAATTTAAGCTGAAAAGAACACGACTGTCTCAATCAATCACAACCGTTGATGAGGTATTGCGGCGCTGAGTAGGACGATGGATAACAAACATAATTGATCAAAGCAAACATTTTCACAGTCAAACTAGGACAGAGGCACGAGACACCGACAGCCTCGGTCTCTCTTCCCCGCTCGGACGGCATCTTTCTGTATCGAAATCGGACAGCCTCAAAAACCCTGTGATTGAAGACCGCTTGTGGATCGTGAGTGCATCGAATTCCAAGGCTAAAACTTGCCAACGTTTCGGTGAGCGGCAATATCTCTGAGTGCACTGAGGTAAGGTATCACAAATTCCTTATCATTGGGTAAATTTTTACATCCTTTATTAAGGTTAGTGGAAATCTTGGCCCATCAATTACTTATCCTCGATAGTTGTCTTTTCATCATAAATTAAAAACGATAAGCTCTAGATGGGAAATAATATGTGATACATGAAATAAATTCATTTTCAAATAACAATTAAAACTGTTGTGAATGAAGGCAGAAAGGATCATGAAAGGTTGTATACTTTATAAAGAAAGGGTTTTAATTCCAAAGTCATTACGGAGTTTAGTACTTGAAGCATTTCATGATGGACATCCTGGCATTTGTGGCATGAAGTCCTTGGCCAGATCTGTTATTTGGTTTCCCGGAATGGACAAAAATATTGAAGACATCGTGAAAAGTTGCCCTCAATGTCAATTAAATCGAGCAAAACCTAAGTCTAAATGTGTAGAATGGCTTACTCCTTCTCGTCCTTTTGAACGTATTCATGTTGATCACTTTTTCTACGAGAGTAAAATTGTTTTCATTGCTGTAGATGCATTGTCTAAATACATAGAATGCGAAGTTGTACCATCCACGAGTGTATCAGATACTGTCGATGCTTTGAGAATGATTTTCAGCAGAAACGGGTTGTGTGATGTGCTCGTAAGTGACAATGCTTCTAACTTTTCATCTCATAACTTTAGAGATTTTCTAATTTCCAACGGCATTGAGCACCTTACACCTCCGCCCTATTCTCCAGCAAGCAATGGTCAAGCTGAGAGGGGGGTAAGAGTCATTAAAGACCTGTTGAAAAAACTCTCTTCTTCCGAATCGTTCAAATCACGTCTTGCAAAATCGTTTTTTCAATCACATTGCATTCCTCATAGTGTCACAAAAATTGCTCCCTCTGTTGCGCTGAACAATCGTAAATTTGTTACTTCTAGAGATAGCGTTCATCCTAAATACTCTGTGTCCAGGTCTAAGCCTACGTATGTAACTCAATTTGATGTCGGTGATCATGTTCTTGCTCTGAATTTGAGATATGGTCCCAAGTGGCTGAAGGGAATTATTGTAGGTAAAGTTGCTGTTAATATCTTTCATGTTCAAATCTTAACATTAAATGTAATCTGGAAGATACATTCAAATGAGCTGCTTCATTCTTCTAGTAATTTGGGACCTTTCAGTGGCAAGGCGGCTGAGCCTTCTACTTTACCGCCTGTTAGCAGTTCACCTGTACAAAATGAACCGCGTAGATCAGGTAGAATAACTAAACCTGTAATGCGAATGGGTTGTTGAGAAATGCCTTCCGTTTTTCATATGTTCATCTAAAGGGAGGGAAATTGTTATATCTAAGTGTGAGCCTTGCATGGCAGGCGCCGCCGGATGCGCCGCCGGATTGCACTTGGGTTCGAATAGGTCCGAAAGGCCTAGACCGCAACCGCCGGAAGCTGGCCTGCGAAGTCCTTTATGGTGTCTTGCTACGCTTTGCCTTTTACAAGCTACGGAAGATCTTTGTTTGACTTCCGGGCATTACTAGTTTTAAGGAAGGTCTGTCACCGACGGAATCAGTACATTATTAGGAGCCTTGCTGTGCTTTTACTTTCCCTTGCTCCGTAGAAGTTTACGGCTTCTGATACTGTTGCTCCTACATTGGTAGTTTGCAGCTACCGCTGAAAATACATCAAGTTGTGTCGATGGTACGACACTACAATAAATAACCATAGAACTGGCAATATTTCATCCACTAAGTTTTTATTTATATTACTATACTGTGCATTATCATGTTAGCAGTACAAGTATATCCGTACACTGTCGTGTAGTACGTTTGATGCTGGCTTTGATGCTGTTTTATAACTGCTCCAGGAAATTCCACAAAAAATTAATTGCATGACATGCAAGTTATGATTGCTGATAGAATAATCATGCAAGTAATTCACTGACGATTGACTTAAAACCCTATAGATACTTGAATCTGAATTATTTTGCAGTGCTTTACGTGTAGATGCATTACAGAACAAGGAACTCATTCGTTCAAGCGTATAAAGATATATATATGAATGTAACAACCCGAATTTCGAATTAATAAATTATTAAACAATATCAAAGTGTAAATGGATTTTTTGTATATGGCTTGCTGCACTAAGTTTTAATTTAATTGCTATTTTCCCACAGAACTCGAACATCACAACCGTTTTTTGGAGAAACTAACAGTTTTTTAGTTGCATGCTTTCAAAGTCATTTTTACCAATGAAATCCTGATAAAACGCAAACTCAAATATTTATGTATTGGCCTTGCCCAGCACTTTGCGCTTGTCCAGAAAAAATTTAAAGATCCTTCCTCCCCACATTTGACTCCCACAGATGACCCAACCTGTGTTTCCTCAGTATAACTTTGGAGAAAAATGATTAATGTTTATTACTAAAAACTGTTAGTTTATACATAAAAGATATTTGTTTGAAGTCAAGTTTAGTGCCATGCGCCAAAAAAAAACTGATATGAAATATTCGGCATTGGGAGGTTCAAAGTGTAGGTATTGACAAAGAAAATGCTTGATATAGTATAGTTTTTCGATTTATGATGTGGAAAATACCTATATACGTACAAATGACCATCTAAGCCCACCTACCGCTAACTTCCATTGCGTCTGCTATAAATGACCATTGCTCATTAACATAGTTATGATCGAAATATTATGAGATGCATCCCCGATCACAGGAACAGCTTGCATCGAGGAGATTAGAAGTTTGACACCCTCTCCGTACGAGCTCTGGCGTGCAACTGGCCGCTAGCTCCCGAGCGGTGTTTTATCATCCAAGAGAAAACGCCGCTGGCGCTTGAGCTGGACAGCGTTGCCCTGCCCTGCTCTGTGCTACTCGTCTGGCCACCCTAATAGGGATACCACTAACATAGAACACCGCGCCGGGTCTGCTCTGCTCTGCCCTGCTCCACTGTTGTTTGTCTGGCCGCGGTCTAACCCGCAGCGATACTCACCCGTAACGCAGCCACGTCTCCCTGTAACGGCCCGTAACACAGCTAAGTTGACTTATAAAAGTTTACGCTCTAGGCTCTTTGCAACTACTCGATATGTTTTGAAACTCAGGCCCTGGGATATGAAATGAATTTAGATTAACCTGAATTTTATCAGCAGCGAACACGGCAGCACTCAGGTTCCAGATTGGACAAAGTTTCCCACTTTGTATTTTTTTGAGGATTTTTAAAATTACTTCTAATGAGTTTTTTTTGCAAAACTTTGGCAAAGCTTTGATTTACATCATTAAATCGAGGAAACACAAAATAATTTACAGTCCCTTACGTAAATAGAATAATGTAATGATAAATTAATTGTTCAAAACGAATTTTACTTTGTTGTAATTGATTGGACAATGATCTTTTGAAAGTGTTTGTGGATGGTAAACTTGAAAAACAGATAATAACTCTGAGTAGTAAAAATAGGAGATCAGTAGTTGCTTTATTACTCCATGAACTGGTTACGCAGTTTCCCTGTACTCAATATTTCCATGTAATGCATTCTGCTTGTGTTCTACTTTAAGGGAACTCTTAACATTCTGAACATTCAAGTGAATTAAAGTATTTTCAGTATTTTCCCCTAGTATTTTCAAGTTATTAGTATTTTTAAAATTGCAAGGAATGCATCTCTATTTTTTTCTCTTAAAGATTTTTGAATGATTTATAAATGAAAGCTTTCAGCTGAAACACAAGCTAACAACTGTAAAATCAGCTACGCATGTGGTCAGAATCTGTAGTGGCTCGGGGTTGGACGGGTTATGCGTCCCATAGTGGAAAAGTTTGTTTTTCAAGGACCAAGATTTGTTCTTCAAACTTCGTTAGACATGGTATGTGGTTACAAAAGTATGCGATAAAATTTTTGACCAAATAAGTTACGGTTGCTGCCTTCATACCCAACAGTTTGAATTGTTATTTGAAAATAGATTTAATTCATGTATTACATATTACTTCCCATCAAGAGCTCATCGTTTTTAATTTGTGAAGGAAAGACAACAATCGAGGATAAGTTTGTGAAGGGCTAAGATTTCTACTAAAAATTTTCCACAAAACTGACCCTCGTTCGACATCATTCCGGTCAGCGGCATATTCGCCAGAGTATGAGCAGCACTTTTGATGATTATATAAAACGGACGAGAGTAATAGAAGATGTTATAGAAGGAACAATTCAGCTGATTGTGCTCGTTGTACTCATCGGGTTCATATTACACCCGCTCAATACCTCTCCTTTAATCGAGATGCTGAAAGAATCAATTCTTCAGTAGAATTGCATTTATAGATCAGTAAAGATGTAAAATTCATATGAGAGTTAGGTTTGTGTATAGTCCAAGTGGGCAGGTGGTTTGTACATCACAGCAGGTTATATAAGAGAAAAGCAATACAAAACTTTATAGCCTTCACTACAGTTTTCAACTTCTGTATTTCGTTTAGACTCAACGCGTTGTTTCAGCGCATAGAGAAATGAGTTCATCAAGCAACTGAAAATTATGCAGGTACGGGAAAGTTGCTTTCGAGAAACATTTTCTTCTTGCAGTGAAACTTCATTGAAATGAGGCCGGGGCTTTTAGGAAAAGCTTCTCTTCCCGGGGCAGAATTTTAAGTCTGCCCTGGCGACCTCAGCAGCTCTCGTCTGCTTTTCTCTCCGCCGTCCAGGTCGCGGCGTTATATTTAAGCGTCTCTTGAACCAGATCCCATTAACGACAGTCTAGTGCACTTTGCCTCATTTTAAGTACCGCCTCTGAAAGCGAATTAAAATTGAATTTAAATGAGGAAAGAGCTTAGCATTTTTACGCTTAGAAGCATTAAACAAACGATGGCCAAAGTTCTTAATGTTTGCTACTGCAGATCACTTCGCAATTTCGTTGACAAATGGCGCGTAATGCGCTGAAAGCAACTGGTAATTCAGTTCATTTGTTGAAATGAAACTTACTTTCATGTGAAAGTTCCAATTTCCTGATAAACTTTCTTAAAAATAAAGTTCTATGAACAAAACTCTGATTAATTGACATTTGCATTTTATTGAAATTTTGCTTTTACTCTCAGCCAACTACTAAAACATAAAAAGCTCAGGTAAATTGAAATGGCGCGATTTTTTCCTGAATAATCTGGAAACAATTTTAATGCTTTTTTTTACTTTCGACCATGATTTATGTGTGAAAAAACAACGGATTGAAAGATTGGCGATTCGTTTATAGGAGCCTGTAATGCGGAGGGGGCTGCAGTGCGACCAACTGACTCTGTGAGGCACTTTGTGCGCCCGTGTGTGTCTACCATG
This sequence comes from Platorchestia sp. MABIK, assembly GCA_014220935.1. Lineage (NCBI taxonomy): Eukaryota > Metazoa > Arthropoda > Malacostraca > Amphipoda > Talitridae > Platorchestia > Platorchestia sp. MABIK. Next base: position 17,196 of record JACJUY010008913.1, on the reverse strand, counting down.
TTAGTATGGTGGACTCAGCTGCATTACGAGACTTGGTAGAGATATGAAGTCATGGTCCAGATTTCGTCTCTTGACTGCACCGGCGGCCTGCAATGTAACGAGACACATTACACCTGCCTCGTAAACTTCCCTCTAGCTCAGGGCTTGAGATAACAAACTTCAGTGAACGTGCAAGGACTATCAGTAAATCAGTCAAATTTAAACCTAAAATAAATCAGTCAAGTTTTAACCTTAAATAAATCAGTCAAATTTAAACCTCGAATAAATCAATCAAATTTAAACCTCAAATAAATTAAGCAAATTACACCTCAAATAAATCAGTCAAATTAAAACCCCAAATAAATCAGTCAAATTTAAACCCCAAATAAATCAGTCAAATTAAAACCCCAAATAAATCAGTCAAAAATGAACCAGCGACTTCGCTGTCTGTGAATGAGCATCGCATTGTCAGCGAAGTGCTGGGGCAAATGATCCTGAATTTCTTCTCCTGGGTGTCACATGTCTTTGTCGGAAGTAACTTACTTTTCAAGAATGTATTTTGCAGTTCTTGCGTTTTTGAAATGCTACTTTGACAAATTTGTGTCATTTCAAAAGTAATGAGAGAATTTTGCGAGTGGACAACAAAAGATCAAGTTTTTCGTTTTAAAAATGAAATGTTATCGTTACGATGCCGTTAATGGATGCCATCTCTCATTTTCCCGTGGGCTCATTAACTCATCAACACTGAACAGCGAAACACTCCTTAGGTTTTGTGATGAACTTTGACAGTAAATATTAAACAATTCAGTCGATCTTCAGTTTACAAAAACGCTCTTCGTGAGCATCTCACTGTAAACAATTGTGATTGTGATCCGTACTATGAACTACGATAATTTATAACCTGACTGTAAACAGTTTTGTTAGGGAACCAGAACCAAAACAAAATAAGTTGTGGTCGAGAACGGGACAACGGAAAGAAGAAAGAAGGACAGAAAAAGAGTTTATTTAGAAAACATTGTTAAATTAAATGCCCAACAATATTGGGGACTGAAAGTTTAGAGCACACCTTAGGAAGGAAGGTAAACCCGGATCTATGTATTGGGATTGAAGAAAATGCACAAAATGAAAACCGTTTACGAATAGATATGTAATTAAAGAGACTGAAGGCTCGATGAATGGGGCCAAATAAACTGAAAGTCTAGTACAGACCACAACAGAGACATATCGTCTAGAGAATACAATAAATAAACCCAGATCTCAGAGAAGAAATTAAGGAAAGGCAAAAGTTGAGAAGTTTAAAGGCGCACAAATAAAAGGTCGGACGCTCGATGAGAGCAACGCGTCCGATATGCCAGCATTTATGCGAGGCGGAGGGCAGCTATCCTGGGCCAGGTTTAACTTCGTTGTTCTTCAATTTGGAGACCCAATTGACGTAATTCAGTCTTATGCGCTCAACTATTTGATGTTATCGCATCAGAACGGGCAAACTGAAAATTATTATAGTGAGGTCATTGTAGAAAGAGAGGAGGAGGAGTGTTGAGGGGGACTTTGGCGGGGTAGTGAGGTAAAGTTGATTTATATTCAGAAATGCGATAATTAATGGCTCTGTTCGCTCTATGTAAATTGAGACATGCACTTAAAGGCCATGTGCATACGAGCGTATTTCAGTTCAAGTATGTAAATAATGCACTCGCCTAAATTGAAACTTAGGCAATAAAAAAATGCTAGGAAGAGTAATTCCCGATGTCTTCAGGTATTTGAATATATTTACGATTCTTCGAATGCTTTGAAAATTTATATATCTTAGACACTTTCTTTTAAAAGCTTTATATGGGTGAAACCATAATAAATTTGATTTGTTTGTCTCCGATTCAGATTCGATTTGGCAGAAAAATTAAACAAATTTTACGGTCATCCTTCATGTGTGAATTCTGGTCAATATCATATGTGCTCAAATTTTGCATGTTAATAGCTAGAATTCTATTCTGAATTTTATGAGGTTGAAATTTGATTTCTGTGCCCGAACCTTGCATCCTATGTGTTTGAAATGTGTATCGTATGAGCACCAGCTTTTTATTTTACGAGTACGAATTTTACATGTTTCTTTGCTTGAAATTTGTTTCCTAAAGTATGGATTATGTAACCTGAACTTCAATGTTGCATCTGATATGTTTGACTTCTCCATCCTATAAGAATGAATTGAGCATCCTACGTGCATGAATTTTTCTTCCCATATGCATAAATTTTTGGTCTTATAAATGACGCAAATATTAAGACGCTCACTCTATAGTTTGCTGATGATAAGTGGTAAATTCTAATACATTTCAGGTGAGAAGCTGCTGTGTTATGTTCACTGGTAAGCAATTGAAGAGTAGAAACGCAATTGTGATGCTTGGCAATCACGGGACGCTCATATTTATGCAGCCGGTCTGCATTGAGCGTCAGCTTCGTAAACGCGGGACAGGAGCACCGTTACTTCACGCACTGCTTTAATTGTGGGCATTGTACAGCATCTTCGTGCATTGTACTGCATCTTCGTGCATTGTACTGCATCTTCGTGCATTGTACTGCATCTTCGTGCAGTGTACTGCATCTGCGTGCAGTGTACTGCATCTTCGTGCATTGTACTGCATCTTCGTGCATTGTACTGCATCTTCGTGCAGTGTACTGCATCTTCGTGCAGTGTACTGCATCTTCGTGCAGTGTACTGCATCTTCGTGCATTGTACTGCATCTTCGTGCAGTGTACTGCATCTTCGTGCATTGTACTGCATCTTCGTGCAGTGTACTGCATCTTCGTGCAGTGTACTGCATCTTCGTGCAGGGTACTAAATCTTCTTTCTCGAAAGTCTGCCGAGGCGTAACTAAGGCGATATTACCAACTGGAACAGTCGACTGAGAGAGTAAATTTTGTTCATTTAGAGTTAATTGTTTTTCTTTGTACTCTGTAGGGGTGGGGTGTTACAGGAAATATTGAAGGGGCAAGATTTGTTAGTTGTTTTAATTTCGACTGTCATATTTATACTCCTCTGTAGAGGTTACTAAACGTGAGTAAAATTTGAATGATTTTGAAGAATAGACAGCGTGTGTCTGTTTTTCACTGCACTCACGTTAGGATCGAGTGAGTACCCAGCATTTCTGCGTTTGATTGTGAGGAGCCCATGCATGCAGTACGATGTCTGTGTTATTTATGAATGTTGCTGATGAAAAACACCTCTTAAACAACGAGCAGGGCAAATTGAGACATTGAGCCTGTTTGTTCCTCTGTACGAAGTGTCCGACATACGCGTACTGACGCCACGCACATTCGTATGACAGCAAATATCTAATCAGGAAATCCTAAAAGGAAAATTTGATTTTTGATTTTTTCAGAGAGAATTTGCGAAGGAAGGTTTCCTGAGAGGAGGCTTGTTGCTGTGTGTGTGTGGCGAGCAGAATGTGAGAGCAACACTCGTGTCAGTCATGTCATGCAGTGGCGAGATGCCGCCCGTCTCACGACTTGCCTGCCATCTTCATTCCTTGCAAACAGTCCGATGCTGGCCACCAATTCCTTCTGTTTGGTCCTCATGTGTAAAATGGGAATCTGTGCATCCCGAAGCTCCATTCCACAGACCATCTAAATGCTAATGCCAGCGTCTGGTGCTCCAGAGAAATGCCGGAGGAGCTCCGGGATCCCGACGAACGTCTCTCAAATAAAGAGACTATCGCCCTGCACAAAAGACGTAACGAATTCCGATTGTTCTTGATCTAGTCTTATCCAGTCTGCAGTGCGGCTCTTATCGATCACGAAAAAAGTCATCCAAATATCTTGTCCGACCGAGATCTTTGCTGCCAAACAAATAACTTTCAATAATTGTTCATGTCCACCGACGCACATGTACGTTAGCGAGCTGCGTGACGTGATCACATGCTCCAAGTGAGTTCGAATGAGCTGAAAAATATCTCACGTTACGATATCTGAAAATTGTTAAAGAAGACTGCCTTTTATTGAACCAATAAGACAAGTTAAAACTATCAGAAAAAAAGCTTTATACTTCTAACACAGCTAACACAGGCTGACATCACGAGCACAATACCTATTTACTGTGTCCGAAGATGGATGTGCAAACGATATTGATTGTGCTCGTTTACTTCTAACTACCAGTCCTTAATTTTGCACGCGCACGTATCGTCTGCATCAGTAGCAAAAAACAACGTTAAAATAACACGCTTCTTTCATGAAAAACGATCGCACATCAAATGACAGTTTTTAATGCGACTCTCTGAGCAAAGTTGAGGGGTGCAGGACACGGTGCAGGACGCGGTGCAGGACACGGTGCAGCACACGGTGCAGGACACGGTGCAGCAAACGGTGCAACACACGGTGCAGCACACGGTGCAGCACACGGTGCAGCACACGGTGCAGGACACGGTGCAGCACGCGGTGCAGCACACGGTGCAGGACACGGTGCAGCACACGGTGCAGCACACGGTGCAGCACATGGTGCAGCACACGGTGCAGCACACGGTGCAGCACACGGTGAAGGACACGGTGCAGCACACGGTGCAGCACACGGTGCAGCACACGGTGCAGCACACGGTGCAGGACACGGTGCAGCACACGGTGCAGCATGCGGTGCAGCACACGGTGCAGCACACGTTGCAGGACGCGGTGCAGCACACGGTACAGGACGCGGTGCAGGACACGGTGCAGGACGCGGTGCAGGACACGGTGCAGGACACGGTGTAGGACACGG
>JACJUY010008913.1:0-12452 GCA_014220935.1 Platorchestia sp. MABIK | reverse complement strand
CACGGTGCAGGACACGGTGCAGGACACGGTGCAGGACGCGGTGCAGGACGCGGTGCAGGACGCGGTGCAGGACGCGGTGCAGGACACGGTGCAGGACACGGTGCAGCACGCGGTGCAGGACACGGTGCAGGACACGGTGCAGGACGTGGTGCAGGCCACGGTGCAAGACATGAATGCAACTCACTTACACTCATCGAATGAGTAACTAATCTATTTATAAGTATATGTTCCCAAACGCATAATTTTTTAACTGAAGTATTACGAAAATTTGTTATAACGAAACAAAAAATTGTAAACATTGGTATAGGAGCTCTGAAATGCAGGAAGGACTGCATATAAAGCAAAATTTAGATAGGAGCGCACGTAAAGTAGTGTGTATGCTGTTTATGTGTGCTGTTACGTACGTATGCTACAGTACGTATGCTACAGTAAGTATACTGTTTGAAACGTGGTGCTTGAAATTGATACATTAAATTCTGAATAATGCGTGTGTGTCGCAAAATAAACAAATCTTTTTGTGTAAAATCGTGTGAAAAACCGTATTCTGATGGGCAGATAAATAATAGCATGTAATTGTAAGGTGTACCTAATAAAGTATAAATAAATAAATTTTACCTTATTAGGTATTATTAGTGAATCAAAAAGAACCAAATGATGCATGCTAAGATAGTAAGGATGGGGAAGTACGTGGTAAGCTGTATGTTCAGCAGGGTGTAGAAGTAGCACCAAAAACACACACCAGATGTGCTGCACAAAACATGTGGAAACAACGAGTGAGGCTCAGCTCTCGTGACTGTCACTGCTCAACAACGCCCAGGAAATCAACACAAAAAATGTTTCAAAATTGTACAAGTGAATTGAGATGTAGTTTTATTAATCATTCACCTTCATTGAGGGAAAATATCACATTTGTTCCTCGTACTTATTCTACCAAAATTATTCCACGCCTGAAAATGATTTTGCCAGGAACTTCTTGCCTGATTTTCTATGAAAACATTTTTTCATTTCTTCACGAAAGCTTAATTAGGACTTGCCCTGTTCTTGATCACTTTTTCTACTGAGCAGCAAGCATTGGTCAAGCAATGCAATTTTGACTGCAATGTTAGCACAATGCAAAGAACTAAGTGTAAAAAATTCCCAACACAAAACTAGAGCAACAAACTAGGCAGCTGAGGGACAGTCCCGAGTGCTGCTAACTTTATTCTGCTAACTTGACATTTGGCCTCACACTCGTGCGCTGAGCGCAAAACCATACAGTTTCTGTTCCAATGTAGGGGATGTTCGCTGGGTTGTGTGGATAATTTCTTTTTCATGCCATTGCCAGTGCGGGCAATCCAGTTTTCCATATATTTTTCGTCCCCAAAATTGAAGAGAACGCGGATCCAATGTCGCACATAATTTACATGCAGTACTTACGTTGTATTTGCCGCCTGATAGCTAAGAATAGAGCGGGGAAAGTATTTTACTTCTTTCAGTGGACACTAGCAATGATAGTGAGTATTTAGTTTGTTGAGAATAGCTTGCTAAAAATTCAAAGAAAAAAAATGCTTGCTGACTAGTTTGGCGTTCCTGTTGAATTACACAAAAAATGAGCCTTTTTATTCATAACTCATATGGAGCTAAATTAAGGGATCGAATACCTCACGTTGTTCGCTCACTCTTTTATTACGCATCTTTTTACCTCTTCTGATGGCCTACATCTGTGCAGCGCCTGAACTGTTCAATAGCCTCATGTAACCGGCATCTGGTCACTAGCTCAGAGTGTCATTACTATTCGCTGAAATCTCCGACCCATCAGTACACCACCCTATCATAACTGCACAATATAACTACCTTATCTTGTGGTTACCTCACACTATAATTACCTCATCTTTTAATGATGTTATCATGTGTCTCTTGGTTAAAAACCATGTGCAGCTTTTTTCACGAGAGGAAAAATCATTATACATAATAATTAATTTCTAAGAAAAAAGACGTATTGAAATATGAAATTATGCAGTGAATGTAAAATTTTCTCTGAATAGGGCCTTGGATACGTTTTTGTATCGAATAGAAAGTAACATCTGTTGTCCGCCGCAAGGTTCTCGAGTCTCTCATCACTGCCTGTTGTGCGGCTCCGTCGCTGCCGTGCGCTGGTGGCAGCAACGAGCGAATCTCAGCAAGGAAAAGAAGTAATTTCCTCAATTAAAGCACAGCAACACGGTGTGACCAGCTGCTTTCGTAATGCAGTGCAATTAGCAGAGGCCAGCTTTGAATAGAGGCAAGAAATATATAAATAGAGGAGTTCTTGCGCACAGCTTTACCTTCCGGCGACAGCCGGCGGCTGTTAGTCAGACCAGCGCAGGATTTTCTGCTCCAAAGCCTCTTAATTTAGGAGCTAAATTGTCGGAGTTGAGCAGCACGCCTTAATAAGAAGGCGATTGTGTGAAGATACTGCACAAGTTACACTGTAGCCGAGACAAAGTGGCTCTCAGTATACACACTCTCGACCAACTTTGCTGGCTAGCGTCGTTTCGAATTACTGATGAAGAACCTAAGCGCTTTCGAGAAAACGCGGTCCCGTGGCGAAGATTGATGAGCGCCGTCTTATGGACATCACGGCCACATATCGGCAGCGGGAGCTGTTAGTGGTCCAAATTACCGTATTTTTATTGCGATCCTCTCTCTCGGCACGAAATATGACTCGGGGTGTGTGAAGAATCGCGGGAAATGCTGAGGTTGGAATGGCAGAAATGCGGAGGTGAAGGGAGGGGGGGAGGGGAATTACCCTTGAAACTTACGCAGAGAATAGAGTATTTTGTAAAGAGTAAAAGTGTAAGTTATCTATAAATGCTAAGTAGGAATTAAGAGTTATTCTTTAAAAAGTACGTATGGAAAATCTCTCGAAAAATTATGGAGAGAATTGTGTTCTTTATAAGACGTCATCCATTGAATTTTGGAGAACCCTCAAGCAAGATTGGAAGTTCTTTACAAAAAAGCTGCGGCGACGAACGAAAATTGCGATGTCCTCCTATTATTGGCAGAGCTGGCAGGCTTTAGATTGTGTGGTGTGAGGGGCAGCCTTTTGCTGTACAGCCTCCCTAACACCAGGGCTGGTGTGTGTGCCCTCACAGCTCTGCGTGCTCTGCTGACCATTGCTGTATGGCATACCTGCCACACACTGTTCGCTGTATTTACTACACACGTACTCTGACATCAGTTTCCTTTACTTATCATGAGTAAGGAAAGGCCATCAGCCAGCCCCGGTCAGCTGGGCAGCACACAGCAACCAGCTGGCACTGTGTCGCAGAGCGGGGAAAGAGCGGGGAAATTGCCAAATGATGTTGAGAGCAATTCTCCTATCTAATATCCATTTTTTATCATGGCGTTTATTCTGTTTCTCATGAATATTATGGAGGATGTCATAAGCAAGGTGTTAAAAATATTTGAATGCATTTACTGGAAATAGGATCTAATCCCTTATTTATCAGACGATGGATTGAATAAATAATTCATGTGAGAACCCTTGACATTCAAAATGTAAGAGCGTCTTTAAAATTACATACAACAGGGATGAGGGTGTTTAGGTTAGACGGCCAAGTGGAAGTGATGTCACGGTAGAAAAACCATGTAGGGTCAAACCAGTCTTTTTCGGTTGACCGTGTGGCAATGCTGACGTCATTGCAGCGAACCAATAGCGGCGCTCACATTACAGCTGGCAACACTGCTAGCCACAAATCTAGCACCGCTATTGGCCTAACGACATGTCACAATGGTGACGTCATGAGGTTTGTTTGAAATGAAGCCGTTCTATTGGCTAGTCAAAATAGAGGAGGTGTTTTTACCCCAAAGAAATGACTCTACCTTGTTTTCCTCTACTGTGGTGATGTGTTAATGTAATGGTAACGACAGTATTATTCCTTCCCTCTCTGGGAAGCTCAACTTTTCTGATTTTTAATTTCATGAAGAGAATATTTATTTATTTATTAATAATTTACAATAATAAGAAATTGTTTGAAATTCACGGGTATCATAGTAATGCTCTGAACTCTCTCGTCCAGTGTGACGATCCCGTATCATAAACACATGTCTAAGAGGCATGGCACAGTTCCTCAATCTCTGCCTAATGGGCGAGAAAAGAGGAGAAAAATTTAGTGAGTGAAGTACATATGTGAGAGCACAAAGTATATGTTCCATCGAGTTGATTTGTGTTTCTGATGTTATGAAGAATACAGGAGGTAAGCAAGATTGACGTAAGAAGCGGGCAATAGGACTAACATAACACAGATGAGAAATTAAATACGTCCTGTCTGTTTGCTGCATTACTCCAAAAGCTTTTGGGTTTCTCGCCTACATGCACGCTTGCCAGCATATTTTGTTCGGTCCATCATTTTCTTTCACTAATAACATAAAGCAAAATTCAGTATTCTATTCTCCAAACCGAGATGTGATAATTTTGCATCTTACGTTTAGCAACAATATTTGGAAAAACTCAACTTAGTTTTTACACTGCAAATAACTAAAGTCTTTCAAGAACACGCAGTTTGAAATTCATATTTTTCTTGTTCTATTTTACTTTCAGCCCACGCACTGTATTGTGGATCCTGTCTGACGCTTGTGTGGACAGGGTCTGCCTTTATTTATGAGAAACAATGCGAAATTTCGCATTGTTTCTCCTAAAAAGTTTCTTTTGAAATATTTTCACTGATATTAGATTATTTTTATCAGTTTACACATAATGATCAAAAAATTTATGTATTAAATAAATAATTCATGTGAGAACCCTTGACATTCAAGATGTAAAATTAAAAAGTTGAAAAATGCTTTGTGCTCTCAAACGAGGGAAGCTTTTGAATCACCGAGATTTGTGTTTATTGCGGCTACATATTTTGATGTTAGGTAGGAATTTAAAAGTGAATTTATTAGTGTAAGAAAAAATACCATCTATGACTTTTGTTAATCTGACCATGTCCTTTCTAGTGGGGTCGAGATGAGTAAACTTCAACAAAAAATTCTAAACTTTTTGTAACCAATTATCGGAAATATCTAATGCATGGTATAATTTTTTTGCCAATATGAATGGTGTTATGAGTCATGTATTGCTCAACTTGAACGCCAACGCCGTTATAATTCCATGAGGAATTGTGCTCTGGTGGCCGTCTGTGTTCTGACCCACCACCACTCCCCAGGTAGCAAGAAATTATTAGACTAATATTGGGTTGATAATTATTTATTGACCCGATATTGTAATCTTGGATTACAATTATAGGCTAATAACAAGACAATATCGAAAAAAGATATACTTATTTATGATATCAACTTGTTATTGGGACAATGAAGTAAAGTTTTATTTTTAATATTAAACTAACAGTGTATATGTATATGCATGATATTCAAATAAGTGGAGACTATCTTATAATAATTAAAAATCTCGCAATTTAATAAAATTTGTTAAAATAAAAATTTTTATTGCCCAAACATTGGGTTGATATTGTACGCCAATAATACGGAGTAATTTGTATAAAATGTACCAATTAAGTTAATGAATAGTAATTTCAGTCATTAATGAGTGCAGATATATTTGACAGATATCAAGAAATGTGAATACGTTACAATAATATGTAAATTCAGAATTAGTGTAATCACAGGTTCACAGTTCTTGTTTTTTCAGTCGTCCAATGAGTTTCGAAGGTCTAGTTTTTTCAAAAAAATATGCTAAAATCGTTTGTCATATGTTACTATAGCAATAAATGTCTATATATTGAACAATTACGCATACTTGACGGGATCAAACTGCATGTACAGGTTGCCCGACCACCTTGTATTTTTCTAAGGAGCATTTTGTAGTGCCTTACCTTAGTTACCCCTCAAACCTCAATTCTAGTCTACTTATGTATGCTCAGTAACTTTGATATACGCCCAATGTGAATTCTTACGACTTAAACTTTCAATTTCCCCTCTGCGTATCACCGATACCAAGTGGAGGGGAAGTATAAGTAAGGCCGCCGCTTCACGTCGCTAACGGAACTCAATGGCGGAAGCAGCTGCATATGGTCTAACAAGTAACAGCCTCGGTATCAAGTCCATAGGGACAATCAATAGCTGATATTGGAGAAGTGAAGATATCATTATCGGGACAATTTTGTTTTACCAATATCAACCTTATTTCAAGAATTGAGTATCAATCCAATGATATGGTAGGGAACACCTCATTATCTAATCAATATTGACACAATAATTATATAGTTGATATTGGGTTGATGATAATATTGTTATTGGGCCAATAGTTTTTTCCAATATCAACCGAATTTTCCAAAATAAGGTATTTCCCCAATGTTCATTTTGAATATCCAGTCAATATTGAGACTGTATATTGGCTCAATATTAGGTCAATAAATTTTGCTACCTGGGTCCTGCCCTGATGCTGCGAGGCCCTCATCACTTCTCATCACCACATCACTTGACGTCACCACATCCATATCATTTCACATTACCAGGTACACATCACATAACCACATCCACATTACCATGCCCACATCACTTCACATCACCACATCGATATCACTTCGCATCACCACATCCACATCACTTGACGTCACCACATACACATCACTTCACATCATCATGTCCTCATCACATCACATCACATCACCACATCCACATTACCATACCCACATCACCACATCCACATTACCATACCCACATCACTTCACATCACCACATCGATTTCACTTCACATCATCACATACATTTCACTTCACATCATCACATCCACATTACATCACATCACCATATACGTATCACTTCACATCACCACATCCACATTACCATACCCACATCACTTCACATCACCACATCGACATCACTTCACATCACCACATCCACATCACATCACATCATCATATACAAATCACTTCACATCACCACATCCACATTACCATACCCACATCACTTCACATCACCACATCGACATCACTTCACATCACCATATACATATCACTTCACATCACCACATCGACATCACTTCACATCACCACATCCACATTACCATACCCACATCACTTCACATCACCACATCGACATCACTTCACATCACCATATACATATCACTTCACATCACCACATCCACTTCACTTCCTAGCGATAAATTCAAGTCACGTTCGAACGAAGCCTCGGTCTCCGAAATTGCCAAATGATGTTGAGAGGAATTCTCCTATCTAATATCCATTTTTTATCTCTGCCTTGATTCTATTTCTCATGAATATTATGGAGGATGTCATAAGCAAGTTATCAAAAATGTTTGAATGCATCTACTGGAAATAGGATCTAATCCCTTACATATCAGACGATGCCACAGGGTTGAGAAATTTGATTCGCACCATTACATGACGAAGACAGCACACGAGGACCACATCACCATCGTAAGGCTCAGGCTGAGCATCAGTCACGGTAGAAGAAACAAGGTAGGGTCAAGGCAGTCTTGTTTCGTCGACCGTGCGGCAATGCTGACGTCATGGCAACGGACCAATAAAAGCTCTCATATTCCATCTGGCAACACTACTAGCCTCAAACCTGGCACAGCTATTGGCCTCACGACGTGTCGCAATTGTGACGCCATAAAGTTATTTTGAATAAAGCCGTTCTATTGGCTAGCCGAGCAAGAGGAGCTGTATTTTCCTCCACAGAAATGACTACCTTTCCTCTAGCGTAGCAGCCGACCAGCGTCCGACTCGGTGATTGCGACGCTTCATCTCCTGTACCTCTGGCACGGGTGAGGAAATGTCTTCATATTCATTTTGAACGTTATCAAAATGTGCAGTTTCACTTACAGATTTCAAGTGTAGTCACTAAATTATTCATGAAGCTTATTTTAAAATCTGAATGCCATCACCTTCATTACTTTTGCATGCACCTTGACCGTGTAAGAAATAAATAATGAGTCTCAGTGCTCTATCTCAATACATCGTTCAGCGAACTCCAAGCGAGGTTTGTGATCGAGTATTACCGATCCCAAATTTTTGTGTTGTGTGTTCCATTCCTATTTCTGATTTGTGCGTAGCATTTCCTTCGATACAGCCGGTTGCATCGAGACATCTTAGTTTAGACCAGAGCTTCTCAACCAGAAGTAAATTTACCCCTAGTGGGTATAAATGTATACAGTCGTTAAAATAATTGAAGTACCTGATGATTTAAAATATAATTCAATTAAATTTAATTTAGTAAAATGAGAGAGAGAGAGAGAGAGAGAGAGAGAGAGAGAGAATGCAAAGGAAGTGTGTGTGTTTTGTGTGGGAGTAGGGGGTAAATGGAGAAATACAAAAAGCCGAGAAGGTTAATGATGGAGGAAAGGTTGAGAATGTGTGGCTTAATTAAACACACTACAATGTGGTTCAGGTCGCCCCGCTTCGCTGTTTGTGATGCATTCGCAAGTGTCGCTCAAGTTATTGATGGTAGGCGTGATAAATATTTACGCTACAACAACATTTTTACCATGAGAATGAAATATAATTCTCAAATTGATACAGCGATCACAACTTGAATAATTCATGATTCGTAATTGTAATTGATATTAAGTTGAAAGTTTTCATTAAGTTAATGACTCTTCGCTAACGACATTGAAATATGCTTTTGAGATTGACTATGATGCTAGGAAGTGGGAAAAAATAGATCGCTAAAACAAATATGCATTTGAAAAGAAATTAAAAGGAACAATTATCTCATAATCCTAGCATAATAACACCTATTCCAGCAGAGGAACATTGATATCACTATCCTAACATAACGACGCTTATTTCAGAAACACAGATACATGAAATTCAAAATACAAGCACAACAAACCATGAAATGTAAATCATGTGCAAGAACAATTGCAATCTAACAAGAATACAGTCTGCGTGGGCTAGATAAGAACCGCGGAAATTATGTACCGTCACGATGCCGTTCAGCGGAGGAATTAAAACAACTCAGCAACCGACTTATCGCAACAATCGTACAAATCTATCCTACTTAAAACAATTTGTTCGCCCCTAAAATGAAGACATGAGATAAATCTGGCGATACATCCAACACTCGAGGCAAATCCCGTAGAAGGGCCGAGCGAATCAGAGCACATCCTCAGATGACAAGACGAGGGTCTCGATAATTCAATTTGTTGCCATCCATCAGTGAGGGGCGGAATTTCCCCTCCGAATTAAATGAAGCAGCGTTCGAAATGCGAGTTTTTTAAGCGATTCAGAACGACTCGCGTTCAGATCAATCTATGAATAAATTTGGCCGCGCCGCCCAGCGGCGACAGAGCATGACGAGGCACAATGCCCCCACGCTCTACGGATCGGTCTCTCCATACTTGACATGTTTGATCCCTTTTCTCTATTATTATTTATCTTCAACAGGTCAAACTGTTGAGAGTTTTACCTCACTAAATGTTGAGAATGTCCTCAGTAGTTTATAGTGCAGGAAATAGTGTTATTCCGTATTGGATGTATTGGGGTGAGAATTTTTCGAAATGTTTTTAGTAGCATAGATTAATACGGTTTTGGAAGTGCATCAACATAATGTTCATATTAGAGGAAAAGAAAAACTCAATTAGGAAAGAGTTTTGAAAAGAAGGAAAAATCTCAAGTCAAAAGTGCTTCTTAGGATGCATTGAAATTCAAGAAACAAAAACAGCTAATTTCAAAATGAAATAAATACAAATAACTTGAATTTTAATGCTACGTCAATTTGAAAATTGTCTTATGAAACGAAATTTGCTGCATACACAAAAAACACCGGTGCACCTTTTTGTGCAAGGATATTTCATCGGGGGGAACTGAATCTCTTTAATTCTGTTTAATGGTAAAAATTTGTGCGAATGATAACACTTTTAAGCAAACTCTGATTGTATAATATACAGCGTCTCGGGATTTGCGTCTGCTATATTTTATGCACATTGCTGTCGGTCGAGCAGAGAAGGGAATATTTTTGGGTGTAGAGAAATTGAGTTCCTTTGCTCGCGAACAAATTTGAGTGAAAGGAAAGACACACCATAAATGGGCTAGCGATCAACTCAGGAAATTAAAATTTCCTTGACCCGACATGTGTCTCATGATCAGGCATCTCTACCAACTTATGCTAAAAATTAGCAAGCGATCTTAAGGCTTTCTTTTGCGAGTTTTTCTGTGACCTTCTGAATTATTCCACGGGGAAATTTCTTAAAACTTGAGACTTTCCTGACGACGGCACCGTAAATTCGAACGTTTGCTGGGAACCAATTCTATAAATCTGCGCCGTTAGCCGTCGCGGCGATATGTTGGCTCCGAGGGTGGGCTCAAATTTCCTTGTTTTGGTACCCACTGCTGCTGCCCCCTGAAGCCTGGCCAAGTCTGGGCAGTCTTGCGTGCATGAAGTTTTGAATTCTTTAAGTGGACCGAATGTCCAGGCTTTGAAGAAAATTTCACGACTTTACTACTGGCCAGTTCAATAAATTTAGAGCTGACGATTCTGAACTACGGCTCTTTGCCATTTGCAAGTTGTACCAGTTTAAAGAGGGGTACATTTATATCGGTAATGGTCTCGCAGTGATGGCAATATCCTTAGCGATTAAAGTTCCTGATGTTTGCTCGAAGACCCTGAACTGAATGTAATTCAGGTCCCTAAAACCCTTACATTACTGCTACTAAAATTAACAACGCAGTCAAAACATACTGCCAACTACTCCCATAGATTCCACAAATTACAACAAAAATGTAATGCTGTCCGTATTTTATATACATGTCCTTTAAAAATTGTTGCTTCGGAATGGCCTAAATATTTTAGGTAACGAGATGGGTTTGATTATGTTTGTGTTTGTGACGGGACAAAACTGGAACCCGTCAGTCATGTTCCAGTGACAAAACCTAAGAAAAAATTGAACGAGTTTGTAATCATCGTTTGCAATTGGCTGTACAAATAACGTTTCTAATGAAGTGCACAGGAGCATCTTCTTCATCGTGCACCTACGAGATCAACAGGATCCTCCTATGCACATGAAACAATGAAATGAAATGATCAACATTTTCACGGAACAACTGCGCCTGTACCTGCATTGACGCCTGTAACCCAAATGATCTATTTACTTGACGTACTGTAATTAACTTTCACATCGCACTTTATGATGTATTTGATTTTCACTACGCACTCTTAAGCCTCCTGCCGCTTCCAACATCTGTTGCTTCGCAAGAGTTGTTCAGACCTCAGAGAAGCCAAATTAAAATGCCAGACTAAAGCATCACGCTCATTCATCTGATTATGAACAGCGTGCGCTCAGTCAAGTGTAATTTGCAGTCCTAGGAAACTGTTGAAACTTCAACAAAATTAGAATTTGCTCTGCCAGTGAAACCCGCTCCTGACCTTCAGCAACCCGTAGATTGGAGCTTTTTCTCATCTGTTCGAAAAGTGAACGACCGAAGTCCGTCGCTTCGTTAAGAAATGAAATGAAAGTTAAACGCGTCTAGTACGAAAACTTCAAATTAATTCCTGATTGGGGGACTGCTCATCCTTAGCACTGAAAACGCTATGTTTAGCGAGGGATGATCTCATTAACTCCTCTAATTTACAGGGGAAAATTTTGGGCGAGTTTCCTGTTTCAAAGAAGGACTTGAAAAGAGAGCTGAACTTAAAATTACGGCGTCGACTAAATCGGACGAGAAACATCAAATTTTCGCAGCATTCACGAAAGAGCGATGAGAGGAAGACTGTGGTACGTAAGCTGGTGCGCATGCGCGTTAAACATAGAATTCGTTCAGTAGTGTGAGTTTTGCGGTGCTTCAAATTACACGACACGTCGAGCCTCCAGTGGGAGCTGGGAACATTGCTGATGTTGGGCAACATTGGTGCCGGTCACAGCTGATGTGTTGGTAATGTTGATGCAGGATATCATCGATGCAGGCCAGTCATGAAGTTGAGCGATTTCGTTTAACAATATTTTTGTTGACCTATCTTGAAATAAAGTAATATTGATGTAGGGTAATACTCATCTCATGAAAAATAATATTGAAGTAGAGTCATGGGAATATAAAGTATTGCGTTCATAATATAATACATTGACTCGCAATAATATTTCATTAGTGCTCCGTTGATGTAGCGTAACACTGTTGCGGAGCATTATTTGTGTATGGCAACACTGATACAGAAGGATAGTGGTGCATGGCAACACTGATACAGAAGGATAGCGATGTATGACAACACTGGTACAGAGAGATAGTGATGTATGACAACACTGATACAGAAGGATAGCGATGTATGACAACACTGGTACAGAGAGATAGTGATGTATGACAACACTGGTACAGAGGGATAGTGATGTATGACACTGATACAGAAGGATAGTGATGTATGACAACACTGTACAGAGAGATAGTGATGTATGACAACACTGATACAGAAGGATAGCGATGTATGACAACACTGGTACAGAGAGATAGTGATGTATGACAACACTGGTGCAGAGGGAT
>JACJUY010008912.1:17335-36855 GCA_014220935.1 Platorchestia sp. MABIK | reverse complement strand
GCCTACACATACACACAAATCCTACACATACACACAAAGCCTCCACATACACACAAAGCCTACACATACACACAAATCCTACACATACACACAAATCCTACACATACACACAAAGCCTACACATACACACAAAGCCTACATACAGCTATCTACACGTGTTTTGAATTTAAAAAAAAACTTTTTTTTTCACCCACGAAGTACTCGATGAATGCATGCATGGAACTCTGGGGTGCAGTACCTCCAACAAGGTTAAGTACCACTGCTCTAGAGTACTGGGACGCGTTGCCTGGACTCCATGGAGGAGGAAATTAATAATTCCCGACAGGATGTAAATAAGGAAGCGACATGACGTGTCAAGCCCCGCCAGTTGGAACTGCTGAGTCAGCACCGAGTTGCCGAGAGATGGACGACGGGGGACCGTCTCACGCAATAATTATCTCACCTAATTCTCCCTTTTGTGTGTTTATTTATTTATTCATGTATTAATTTATTTAGTTCTTGAATTTTTTCTTCAATTATTTCACAAATTAATTATTTCTTCAAATTGTTTCTTCATTCATTTCCTAAATGAATTATTTATTTATTTATTCAAATGTTTGTTTGGTGTCCGCTTCTTCCTTCCCCGGCAATAATCCTACCTAGTAATACCCTTGGTGTGCTTATTTATTTCCTTATTAATATATTCGTTTTGTGCCTGCTTATGGAGCTTCTTTGATTTGATTTAAGGACGCTCAATGACCGTATCAGTGATACGAGTTTTACCAGTGCACAAGTACAAGAATATTTTAATTGCGGGAACTGTTGGGATGGATATATTTGTTGGGCATCCACGTCTGCAGGATTTGTTCTAGGAAAATATTGAATCCCGGCATTTTTGAAAAGTCCTGTACACTAGTAATAAACTTGGAGACTACGCACTGTATCGTGACGGATAGTTGGCTTCTTCCTGGTCCCACAGCCCCGCTGTGTTGGGTGCTCTGTTGCTGGAAGCTCAGCGAACTCGAGACCTGTGTTCAATGATCGTATTCTACCGGTTACGGCAGCTAATCTGCCCTTACTGATCCTCAAAAGGTAGAATGTTTTTTTTTTTGTCATGCCTCGAACTGTAGAACTTGTTCCTTTGTTATGCCTCGAACTGTGAAATTTGTTCTTTTGTTATGCCTCGAACTGTGAAATTTGTTCTTTTGTTTTGCCTCGAACTGTGAAATTTGTTCTTTTGTTATGCCTCAAACTGGAGAGTATTTTCTTTTTCTGGGTAAGCGTTGCTCTTTTTCCCCTGCAAGTTTGTCTACTCCACGCTCAGCGTTCCTGAATGCCAAAATTATTCGGACAAAATAAATCGAACAAAAAAATTTTTTGGAGAAAAAATATTTTTGGACAAAAAATTTTTTTAAAAGAATTTCAGCGCCCATCAATACTAAATTGTGTTTGTTGATTAAAATTTACCCCCATTATGTGTACTGTCGCCTACTAACATACGATGTTCGTATGTTGGAACAAACATCGGATGTTCAGCCAGCTAGAGCGAACCAGGGAGGCGTCGTCTTCCAACAAGACAACGCACAACCTCACATGCTTCAATCTAAAATGTTAGCGCTCGCCTTGGAAAAATTATATCATGTCCCCCTATTCGCCAGACCTGCCGCATGTAGTTTGTTCAGCTACACAAAATATTTCAGGCCTCTTAATGTTACGCTAACCACAGTCCAGTGTTCACGCTCATAATTAAGAGTTCACGCTCACACTCGACGGATAAGTCACCCGTGACATGACGAAGATTATGAAGAAAAAAAATCACTTCCGTAATCACCACATCAACACATCCCCATGACTAGAAATAGCATTGAAAACAATTCATTTAAACAAGCCAAAACATCCCGCTCAGAACTACACAATCTAACCCATATTAAAAAGTATCAATAAATTTAGGAAAGCCAGAAAATTTTTGTTTAGCACTGAATGAGGGCGAACTTTTGGTTGTATTTTTAGCGTCCGCTGTCCAATGTCAGACCTGAACACGTCGGAAATTAAAACGGTAAACAATTTAGTGAAAAGACCCGAAATTCCTGTTTATCACTTTAAAGGAAGCTGCCAAAAGAGCAAAAAATTCTCATTTAGAACCCAACGAGAGGGCAGACTTTTTGGTGGTATTTTTAGCGCAGGCTGCCCAATAACGGGCGTACGTACACGTAAAAAGCAGTAAACCTAGAGAATTAAAAAAAAAAAAAATTCCCGTTTAGAACGCAACGAGAGGGCGGACTTTAGATTGCGTTAATAGCGTGGGCTGCGCAATGTCGGGCGTGATCAACCAACACGTCCGACACAAAAACATTGAACAATTCAGCAAAAATACCAAAACTTCCCGTTTAGCACTGAACACATTTCCTACGAAGTGACCCACCGGTGGTCACTTAGATGATTTTCATAGTGCTTATGACCCACCTGCAGTCCCTAACTCATTTTTTATAAATACTTAATGAAAGCCAAATAAAAGCCCGATCCAGTTAATGTTTGCTATTTTCAAAGTTGCTTACCACAATTTACCTTTGAATTTCAACAAAATATTGAACTTCAGTTTAACCCATCGCAGTTAACGCGTCAAGGAAGCTGCAAAAAGACCAGAAATTCCAGTTAGCACCCAACGAGAGGGCGGACTTTAGATTCCATCAATAGCCTAAGCTGTCCAATCTCGGAGCTGACCACAGCGATAATTGCAGGAATGTAGCGCGCGATTGTCACTGAGGACAATCGGCTCGGGCGCAATCTCTGCATGAGATTGCGCGGTGCGCTGGCTGCAGCAGCGGCATGTGGGACGTGATTGTGGTGACACAATGCGCCCAGGGAGATATGTGAGGTCCCTGCTTGCAGCTGCAGCGACTGCCAGCCCGGTATTGCATGAAAGGTCACAGTAATTACCCGTATAATTCGTTCAATAGTTGCGTACCGAGATACTGTAACGGTACCGAGAAGCTGTAACGGTACCGGGATGCTGTAACGTTACCGGGATGCTGCAACGGTACCGAGACGCTGTAACGGTACCGGGACGCTGTAACGGTACCGGGACGCTGTAACGGTACCGGGACGCTGTAACGTTACCGGGATGCTGTAACGGTACCAGGATGCTGTAATGGTACCAGGATGCTGTAACGGTACCGGGATGCTGTAACGGTACCGGGATGCTACAACGGTACCGGGATGCTGCAACGGTACCGGGATGCTGCAACGGTACCGGGATGCTGCAACGGTACCGAGAAGCCGTAACAGTATCGAGACGCTGTTACGGTACCGGGACGCTGTAACGGTACCGAGACGCTGTAACGGTACCGAGACGCTGTAACGGTACCGAGACGCTGTAACGGTACCGGGATGCTGTAACGGTACCGGGATGCCGTAACGGTACCGGGACGCTGTAACGGTACCAGTACCGTGCTCACGTAGCACAACAGACCAGAGAGAAGTGGAGGAAGTCATTACAACACATCAGCATTTACGGCACATATTTAGTGATGCAACACCGTGGATGATGTGGTGGTGTTGAAGGTTTCCAGTAAGTGGTGTAACATCGGATCGTGCGTGGTGTAGTGGTGCTGCCAGAGCTAAAACAATTCATTTGTCACCAGTGTTACAGCAATAGATTGTATCTCAACGATCCTTCTCATCTATTTGAATCCGATGAACTTTTTTGTGATTATGTTCTTTCCGAAGCTCTCCACTTGGTACAGTAGATGATGCGTCCATATGAAAAACTGTCTCAAATCCCGATTACCTACCTCATAGTTCTAGACGCAAAATAAATCTAATTTGCTCATTTTACTTCTAACATTAATCCCTCACACTCGTATCACTAGTTCCTTCGTCCCAATTGCTCATAATTCAATACGAGTACGCACTAACGAGAGGGTTTTCAGCAATGCGTCACATGGATTATGCTTTTCTTAGTCACCTGAATTTTAAATGCATTCCCAGAATCCGTCTACCGCGACGAAGATTAACTCATTTTTGCGTGCTTTTCTCCGAATCATGTTATCGACAATTTTCATGTGTATTACGATAACCATGTATGAATAGCAATTAAGGATCTAAATCATTATTTGTCTCAACACTTAATTAACATGGTTATTACGATAACCATGTATGAATTAAGGGTCTCTGTGTTTAAGGTATTTAGACGCGACTTTTGCTCTTATTTCAATTTAAATGCGCACAAACGAAAACATTTTTCAACTAAGCGTTACGAGTATTGTGTTCTCTTAGTAACTTATATTCAAATGCACTGTCAAAATCAGATTAGGCAGAGCTAAGGAACTCATTTTTGATGTGCTTTTCTGTCAATCATTTTTTGATTCAACATTTTACACGGGTATCCCAATACCAATGTGTCATTCTCAATTAAGGATGCCTTTAGGTTAAGGTGTTTTAAAATCCAATGTATCGACGTTTCATGTTTGTACTTTATTGGAAATAAATGTTTTTTCTTTCTTTCTTTTTCTTTTCTTTCAAGTCTAGTACAGTGGACAGCTTATTGTCACTATTGGTGCGTCATTGCCGTGTCTTGTCACGTTGGTGTGATCTGTGTGACATGTTTAATTCTTTAGTGTATGCATGTAGTATGAGTGTATTTGTAATTACCTAACGAAATTGATTAAGTAGCTCCCTCGGTTGGCACCAAAGTCTTTAAATACGAATTCAAACAAATAAAACCTTTTTCTTTGACCATAACTCAAACAGGAACTTGAATGAAAAAAAAAAGAAAAACCGTTTATTTCCAAAAAAAGTTGATGCATGAGAAACATTACAACACATTGGCTTTTTAAAATATCTTTATATAAAAAGAAGGAACTTCATCATCATAAAGCGAGCGGCTAACTCATTTTGAATGACCACGCAGAAATTTTGAAAACGGCTCTATATGCTCGATGTGAGCCCTCTTCGTAGTATGTAGTTACCCCCCCCTCCTTCTCTCCTCCAGGTCACGTGACCTTCTCGCTACACCTGGAAGGGAAAGTGCAGGCGTATGTGTCCTTTTTATCCTGAGGCTTAGCGCAAGTTCCCCATAGTTGACGTAACTTGTCGATATTTGGCGTAATTCACCGATATATGACGCAGGTTCCCTAGATTTGACGTAACTCGCCCACACTTAACACAATTTTCCGATACTCTAAGCAAATTGTCTATATTTAGCAGAAGTTACCAATATTTGACGCAACTTGTCAACATCCAGTACAATTTCCCGATAATTGACTTGTCCCTGTAAGGACAAGTTCCCGAATCCCGATATTTGACACAGCATGCCAACATCTCATAATCCTAATATTTGACGCGAGCAAACGATAATTAACTCATCTGTCTGGGGTCAATATTGAATTTAAGCCTTTCACGGAAATTAAAAATTCGGTTCCAAACAATCAGCAAAGGAACACATTTAAAAACGTTTTACACGAATGACATTCTGATCGCTGATGCGTTATTTTAGAGATATAACAATAATTACGTTCAGATAGGAATAACGTTATATGGTCGGTTGCTTAGTCGCCGCATTGTTGGGTGACGCCCACTTTTCTGGCGGGACACGCCTACTTCTTGGCGGGAAATTAACACGGCTCGGTTTGGGCAAGTTAAGGTAAGCTATTTAGGTTGATTTATGTTATTTTAGGTTAGTGTATTTAACTAACCTACCATAACCTACCCTAACCTCACCCATCGTTACGTTAATACCGTATTACAGCATATTTACGTGTCCGTTCCTCCACTTCTATGTACGACGTTCATATAATTTCAAAGCTTAATAACTCTAAAATAACGCATCAGCGAGCAGAATGTCATTCGTGTAAAACGTTTCTAAATGTGATTCTTTAGTGATTCTTTGGAACGGAATTTTTAATTTCCGTGAAAGGCCTAAATTCAATATTGACCCTGTCTGGCAACATTTACATCTACCCCTACCCACATCTACCTTTACTGAAATCTACCCCTACCCACATCTACTTCAACCGAAATGTATACCCCTACCCACATCAGTAGAAGTAGATGATTGGTAGAAGAGGGCTCCCTACTGACGTCTAACTTCAGCAGGCGCGAGCAAACACAGCAACGTACAGAGTTTGGGGCGCATTACGCGTGATGTATGCGGTCACAGCCAGCAATGCGTGCTGCTGAATTGAGTTTATCCTAACTTTACTGTCCGTTTCTATCGAATTAACGCGTTAACCGCCATGGGTTAAAGTAAAGTTCAGTAGTCAACTCAAATTTAAAGTCAACTGTCGAATGCAATTTTGAAAATGGTGAACTTTTACTGGATCGGACCTGTATTTAGTTTTGATTGTTTATGAAAATTGGGTTTGTGACTACTGGTCGGTCAGCAGTATTATGAAAACGATCTATCCCAGATAGGCCCCGCCACTAATGCAACACACAAGTTCACCCACTTGTAACTTTCAAAATAATTCACCTATCGACTTCAGATTACTCTCAAGCAAAAGAATGTTTTGAGATAAATATTTGAGAGTAATTTGAAGTCGACAGGTGCATTATTTCGAAAGTTACAAGTGTGTGAACTTGTGTGTTGCATTACATAGCGGTGGGGCTTGTATGGAAAAGATCCGTAACTGTTCAATACACAACTATACATTAGTGTGTGTAGGTAGGAAATACACTACACACACACAACTATACACGAGTGTGTGTGGGTAAGAAACACTTTACACACACAACTATACGCAAGGAAAAATAAATGCCCTACAAATACACAATTTTATACGAGTAGGGCATTCCAATTTTATACAACTTTATATTGCTTCAGCACACTTCAAGTGTGTAGGTGTTGCTGCCTGCAGCCGTGTGACTCACACCTAACCCACCAAATGCAAATGGTCAAGTTTTAGTTCCACGGTCTCTATAACAGCAATTTCAATTTAGAAAATGCTTTAATATTATTACATATCCTAATATGCCAAGTCACTGTCCACCCCATTGTTAATTTCCCCCAAAAAACATTGAATTTATAATAATGATAACATTTTAAAGCCCTGAATCGGTCGAATTAAAATGAATTAATTAGAAAACGAGGAAGTGGTGCACAGAAAACGAGGGAAATATCGGAAGGTGTTCATAAGTAACCAAAGGTTTGAGTTACCTGAGTAACCGCAGCGGTGCAGTGCTGGTAATCCAACACTTAGGTAATCCAGCTGCCACTTAGTCGCTGCCACTTGTGTCAATTGCCACTCATTGCCTTGCCACCCTAAAGCGCGGACACGCTCGGCGCCCAGTAACGGAAAACTTCCTTTCTAAACGGAACACGTCCGCGTTGAAATCTCCACTCACTGTCGCTTTATTCTTCTCGCAATAAACGAACTGAACAATGAGCACTAAAACATCACTCAAGTTTATGGCCATTAACTCGAGGACGAGGGAAACTAAGGAAGCACATCGGAAACCAATGAGCTTCAGCGAGGGGAACAGATCGCACCTCCACTCACGATTGCTTGCAATGGCACACTGAATTGAAGTGTGAATGGTGGGCCGGAAGCTGGCAGAGGTACGACGCGCGCACACCTGTACAGGTGAACCCATAGAACTGTCGCTGCATTATGGTTCCTATAATCATTTTACACTTTTTCCTCGGAATAATTCTTATGAGAAGTTTAATATTTAGCGCAAAGGTCTTCCAGGGAAAGCTGGACCGAATATAAAATAAATTCGGAAATATTAGATCCATGAACTGGTGGGAAATTGCAAAGGTTTTCGACTATCTTGACCTGAAGGAATTCGACAACGAAATAGTTCAGCAACCTAAAGCTTGAACTAAATATTTCTTATTCAAACATAATATATTGGTCTCAGAAAAATGATAACTTTTATATTGTTTCCAGCAAATGTCATTTAGACAATTAAAGCTCTATGGTAGGAAGAGTGATCATCAGCTTTCCAAATTGAAACTTCAAACCGGGTGCGGGGGCTAAAATAAGGTTAGGCAGTTGAGCAAGAAAGTTCAAGGCAAACTTGCAGGCTGCGCTTGTCTCTCAAAGCCGCTCCGTGCCAGACAATAAATGAAAGTGTTGCCCACGCCTGCCCGCTTAGATGCGGCAAATTCAACATGGCGGTACTGTGAATGTAATTCATGGATTCTGAACACGCAAATTTAATCAAAAAAGCATATAAATTTTCATGTTATTGCATAAAAAATTTCAAATGATTTTCCCCATTAAAATTACTAGCGCGGAAAGACCATAGGAAAAAGTGATACATTCACGAAACTTGTCATTTTTACGTGAAAAGTTACGTTTGTTAACATTTTAAACTCAGTTGTTTTTAGCATATAAAAAAGGGACAAAGTGGGATTGAAAGAATACCTTAGAGATTGTTAGCTACGAGTGTGACAAAGTAAAAGTTGCATTTGGTAAATTTATGCCTCCCTAGAGATGGCGAGATGCAGTCACTTCCTGGTCAGGTTTTCGTTAGCATCGTATCTTCCAGTTCACCCGATGCCGCCTATAGATAAATATAGGAGACATTGGTTCCCTTCACAAGCAAAAATAAATCATAATAACTTTGGGACCCGGAGTTGACAGAAAGAAAAGAAAAAATAGTTTATTCCCAATACAGATGGTACAGAATATCATTGGTTTTTAAAATATCTTAAGGTAGGAAAATACACTTATATGATACACACACATGAGTATTGTAATACCCATGTTACTAATCGAAAAAAAAATGATTGAGGTCAATGTATCTCTAGTGCTGCTTAATCTAAATTTGATGATGCATGTAACTACAATTATAAGGGTGATATATAACGAAGATATTCTAAGTCGCTAAACTTTTAAAAATCAATGAGTTTTAATACATTTAAGGTATCAATTTTCTTAGAAATAAACCCTTTTTTTCTTTTTTATCAATTATGTTTTTTGTCTCATCTTTATTAGAAATAAACTGTTTTTCTTTCTTTATTTTTTTTAAGTGTTATCGTATTGTGTGATGTTCTAATCTTTTCACTTATGGCTTTAATTTAATGAAAATGATCAGATGGTGTCGAACTAACCATTTTATCAAATCGATCCCACATTTGGGTGATACATGTGGGCATAAATTAGGGCGAAGTAAAAATAGCATCACGAAATAATGATGCGATCTTCCCGGTTTAAATTCCGCGTTGTGTATAATACCACATGCGAATAAAATAAAAATCCTCAGAGCAAATTACACCGAAAACTTTTCGTTTCTTTACACCTAAGACAGTTTGCATATAAAAAATTATACAAACAATTTGATGAAATATATACTAGCGCTACTTGTGAAATTTGCGTCATGATAGACTGCGGTATCGCTGTTAGGAAAAAAGTTCCTAAAAATACATCATGAGCTCGTTAGAGTCCGTTTCAAGGTCATATGAGGCTTTCCGAATCCCACAATTTCGAGTACCACCCAGGGAAAACGAGTTGTGTTTGCCACTTGTATTCCCAAACCTTCTTTTGTCTAGAGCGGGAGTTTCCAAACTTTCAAGCTTTATGGCCACACTGATTACTCCAGTAAGTTCCAAGCGCCAAAACCGCTTTAGTTTACTGCCAGTATCTATAATCTCTAGAGCAGTCACCGCGTACACGCCATTAGCTGTCGCGGGCCGGATTGATCCCACTGGCTGGCCGTGGTTTGGAGACCACTGGTCTAGAGAGTGAGAGGTAGAAGTAGCAAAAGGGTCGAATACCTCTATTGGTAGCTCAGATGCACGCTCAAGTCGCTAAACTTTGAATCTGTTTTTAAAAACAGCGATCGGTACCGTGATTCTAGAGACCTCATTTACCGTGGTCACCACGGCCGAGTGGTTATGAGCGCGCTCTTTACGGGAAGGTGTCGGCAGTTCGAATTCCGGCAGTGCCACCCGGTGTTTCTCCCCGTAGGGGAAAGGGAGAACTCAGCCACAATTCCCCACACTACCCAGGTGTCGGAAATGGGTACCGGCTTGACCGGGAGTAACCGTCACTGCGTCCTGGTGTTAGTTATGAGGCATTTGAAAAACCAATGTACAAGATGAAATGTATCAGGCTTGATTGACTGGAATATAGAATCCATACCGAGCTCCGAGCTCCTCTCTTGGTAACGCCTCGTCAGACAACAGCGTCAGCACGGCGTGAAAAAAGACGTGATCTTGGCCCTAATAATGTCTACAAATAGGCCTAATATTAAGTCTAAAACCGTCAAATCCTGGGGCTACTCTTTGCGAAACGGAAATGTTTCATGGTTGCCTGTGCGTGATATTGATGCTTGTGCTTCATGGTTGCCTGTGAGTGATATTGATGCTTGTGTTTCATGGTTGCCTGTGAGTGATATTGATGCTTGTGCTTCATGGTTGCCTGTGCGTGACTGGTGGTAGACGGGACTTGGAAACAACCCGAGGATGGGCAACTGGACTCGTTTCTGTTGCCATTTTTTAATTCAACAATTCTTTTATTACCTGCACAGACACGGCATCCACTCCTGCACCTACTGACTAAACCAGTGTCATTTACCAATTTTTTGCAAGAACAAACAAACATCGGCATCTAAGGATGGTTTATTTCCAATCAAGCCTGATACATATCTTGTACATTGGTTTTTCAAATGCCTTATAACTTACACCATGACTATTTCCCCCGTAAAGCCGGTACCCATTTCCGACACCTGGGTTGAGTGGGGTATTATGCCCGCGTTTTCCCTTATACCCAACGGGGAAATCGCCGCGCAGCGCCAGGATTCGAACCGTCGACACCTTTACGGAAGGCCGAGGCCTTTAATCACTCTGCCACGGCGAGCACTTCGGTTAAACGCTTTGACTGAGAGAGCCGCAGCTACTGCAAGTTAGCGTATATCAAATAGATTATTTATAAATAATTTAGTTTATATATCTTCCGAGAGCCGCGCAATGAATACCACTGGACTAAACAACCCTACAGTTAATTAGCCCATTTCAATAAGCCCGCAGGAGTAAGTATAGTTTTGTGTACGCATATTTACCATTCATGTTAGCAATAACTCATTTTATTCAAGTGGACTAATCATGCAGCGAATTAAAACAAGGAATTTATCCATTTTGTCAACCGTAAAAATTAAAAACTAAGAATCACGCAGAGGAGGAACTAAAACATTGATAATTTGAAGGACCAGTTTTAGCAAATATCTGGCATTCCTTTTATGTGTCTGACACTGAGAAAAGTGACACTGAAAAAAGTCTCGCACTAAAAAAAAAAGGCTGACACTGGAAAAAGAGAGTCTACCACGCGCAGAGAGGGTCTGAAGACACCTACACCATATTGGAAGCACCAGCAGCCCCAGCGAGCTATACCTGCCAGCCCCAGCGCAGACACGTTGGCAGGATAACGAGTGGCAAGAACCACAGCGTTGGTGGCAGGATAACAAGTGGCAAGAACCACAGCGTTGGTGGCAGGATAACAAGTGGCAAGAACCACAGCATAGGTGGCAGGAAAATAAGTGGCAAGAACCACAGCGTTGGTGGCAGGATAACAAGTGGCAAGAACCACAGCGTTGGTGGCAGGAAAACAAGTGGCAAGAACCACAGCGTTGGTGGCAGGAAAATAAGTGGCAAGAACCACAGCGTTGGTGGCAGGATAACAAGTGGCAAGAACCACAGCGTTGGTGGCAGGATAATCACAGAGGAGTTACCAGCAACAAATTTATTATTCAGAACTGAGATCAGCCTTGGCCGTCCTCCTCCTCTTTGACTTCGCTGAACAGCTGCCGGTCGCCGCCCTGCACAACAGAGTAGATTATAGAAATTATAGTACATTAGCTTAAGCCTTCCTAACCAAGGTGTTCCTAAGAGATGTAGGAGGGAGGCACCATTTACTATGGAGTAAAGGGAACGTGGAATCTATGCTTAACAGAGTAGATTGTAGGTTAGCTTAAGCCTTCCTAACCAAGGTGTTCCTATGAGATGAATGAGGGTGGCACCATTTAGTAAGGAGTCAACAAAATTAGTGTCACCGCTCAGCACAACAGAGTCAATTTTAGGTTAGTTTAAGCCTTCCTAACTCTAACAAAAATACACCTTAGAATTCATACAATTAAATAAAATGAATGGCAATAGAGTGTTGATGTCTTTATATATTCGTCAATAAATTAATTTGAAATTTAAGGATTATTGAATTAATCGGGCGATTTTTTGGATATCTAATGTGCAGTATGAAAAGAAGAAACAATGTAAACAGGAATATTATTTTAAAAGCAAACGTTCGCTATTAAAACAATATTCCCTTTTCCATTGGTTCTTCTTTTCTGAAGAGGATTAGTGAAGGAGCTCACCGGCTCCAAGAGGATGTTTTTTGAGAAGTCAGTAACTAGTGCGCACAACAAAATGTGTGAGCACTACTCATACACGCAAGATATTCGGGAAGTCCTTCACACTTTGACCGCAACGTGCGCCACCGGTGGCCAGGGAGGGGATTTTCATAAATCTGCTGACCAACCAGTAGTCACAAACTCAACTTTCATCAACACTTTATGAAAACTAAGCATGATTTTGTTGATGGCTGCTATTTTCAAAATTACTTATTACGATTGACTTTAAATTTGAGTTGAATATTGAACTAAAGTTTTACCAAATGTGGTAAAGGTGTTGTTAATATGCACAAAACGTCAAGCAACTGAGGACATGCGTTGGTTAACTAAGTGATACAGCCCGCTGCAATGAGAGATAGCAGGAAACGCTAGGGGAACCTGGAAATATTCCACTGGTATTTCTAACACATTCCAAAAAGGTAAGAACCAAAAAATCCTGTATGCACCACATTTGGAATTGAACAGATAAATGAGCTTTGCGTCTCATGCACATTAATATAGAACTGTGGAGCAGTCCAAATAGTCTATGTACCGGTTGTTTTATCTCATCAAGTCTTTTTAGGACCAACATTTGCTGGAAGTCATTTCTGACGACACCCATCAAATATCCCAGCAATAATAAACATACAGAACCCATTTGTAACAAACTAATAATAAACCAAATGTAATAAATGTAATAAACCAAATGTAATAAACCAACAGGACCTATTTGCTAACGGTTTGCAGTGACCACATTGCCACCAAAACAACTAACCATTGTTTTGGTGGCCAAGAAGTTGGTGGACATATTTGCTAATGGTGTGCAAACTATTAGCTAAGTCCACTAACTGAGACAGGCATCAAATTAACCCACCATTGTTTTGGTGGCCAAGAAGTTGATGAGGTTGGAGTTGCCGGAAGTGATGGCGGTCATCTCATTTATTGGGGCCGAGGATTTCTTCTGTGAGTGGCTGGCAGGAGTCCGCTGCTGCTGCCGGTGCTGCTCCAGGGTGTTGAACAGCTGCACCACGCCCCTGCAACACACGTCTGCGCTCAGCCTTGTACGCTTTGTATGTTGTATACTTTTTTATTATTATTATTTTTATGTAAGAAAGTTTTAGCCTCCCTTAACCACAACAAAAATGTTCCAAGAGAGGAAGGAGGAAGGCACCATTTAGTATAGAGTTGAGAGAACGTGGAATCTATGCACAAGGTGCACAGAAACAGGAAGCTAAGAAAGAAGTTCATGAAACGAGAGAAAGTTGAAGAAGAAAGTAGTAGGTGCTGAAAAACAGGACAGCAGTGAACCGAAAAAAGATGGTCTGTAACAAAACAAAACCTATCCTATTTTAACAAAAAGGAAGCCTACCTAACATTTAGTTCAGGCCCTCACATAGTCCCCTTGGGAGCGCTAATTCCCATAGATACAATAGTTGTATCCCCCTAAGGGTCACGTCGCAGTCAAAGTGTTAAAAGAACACACAAGCAACATGAAGATCTTCACAACAAAAACAATGGATATCATCCTATAACTAAAGGGTCAAAACAGCATTGGTGGAGTGTGTCTGTACTCACTTGGTGGCTAGGGACCGGAGCTTTTTTTCTTTGACGACGTCAGTTTTGGTGCACGCGTCACTGAACAGCAAGTCTAGTTTTCTTTTCTGAAAAAGAAACAACAAATTTAGTATCATTCCCAAGCCATCTGCAACAAAATAAGATCCACTGTAACACAAACAACAAACTTGAGTCAAATGGTTTCAAATAACTGATAGTGTGTTGAAACATTTAGCTTTCAGTAGCTAATATGCAGCACAATACTCACATGCCAAACATAGCTGATGATGTTGGCACATTCACCAGTGATAAACAACTGAAAATTTTTTTGTTCATTACATAGGTAGGAAGGAGGTGATCTGTGGCTGAAGAAACCAAACTCTCAGTGCACATTTTTTTGTCATCATATGAGTAGAAAGGAGGTAATATGTGGCTGAACAAATTAAGCACTCAGTAAAAATTTGTTGTCACAACAAAAGAAGAAAGTAGGTCATATGTGTTAGGGAAAAATAAGCTCTCAGTATACATTTTTTTCATTGAATAAGTAGAAAGGAGGTGATCTGTGGTAGAAAATAGTACACCAAAATTAACTTGACACTCACCCTTGTGAGCTGGAGTGGGTCTCTCCTGCTAGCCACACCTGCTTGTTGTTGCTTAACTTTGATGATGGTGCCATCTTCTTGCAATATTTCCAAAGGTTTAATTCTTTTTCTTTTGTTTTCTCCTGTTAAGCCATCAACATTTTTGGAAGCTTTACTTAAAATTTCTTTTTCTGTTTTGTTTTTACTTAACAAAGAGCTCATGACAGCTTTCAATGCAGCCTGCTCACTTTCCTGCACTGAACTTGCGTCATCTTCCTCGGCTGCTGAATCTTGTGAGAGAAAATCTCCGTCTGAGCCGGCAGCCTCACCTTCGCTCTCTTCTCCATATGAGCTGAGGTCTGCCTCCTGGTCTGCATCATGTGCATCTTCAGAAACTTCACTTTCATCATCACTGAGAGAAACTTCTTTGTCTCCTTCACTGTCAGAAACTTCACTTTCTGCTTCACTGTGAGAAACTTCATTTTCTGCTTCACTGTGAGAAACTTCATTTTCTGCTTCACTGTGAGAAACTTCATTTTCTCCTTCACTGTGAGAAACTTCATTTTTTGCTTCACTGTCAGAAACTTCACTTTCTGCTTCACTGTGAGAAACTTCATTTTCTGCTTCACTGTGGGAAACTTCATTTTCTGCTTCACTCTGAGAAACTTCATTTTCCATATCACTATGAGAAACTCCATTTTCTACTTCACTGTGAGAAAGTTCACTTTCCTCATCACTTTGAGAAATTTCTGGCTTTTTCAGAGCAGTCATGGTTGCCAACTGTTGATGGTTGTATTCAGCAAAATTTATGTGCTATCAAAGAACTTTGGCTTCTGAAATGAAGGAAGGGCAAACTGATCAGCCACATAAAACTCTCATGCAACATATTAAAACACTGTATCAATCAACAGGTTAAACTGATCTCACTCCATACCCACACAATGCAGCCTGATAATTAAATTTCTGTATCCATATTCTGCATAATTTTCTGCAGATAAAACTTATACTCTGAAAATTCTAGAATTAATATATCAGAGTTAAACAAAATAAAGTTTAGAGAGTGCTACAATTGAAGTACAAAAGTTGTAATTTTGGTGTTGAATTAGTGCACAGAGTAAAATATTATTTAGTCCAAGGCTTCATTTCTATCACAAAAATGTATCTACAAGCAACCAGAAAAGATCACTCAGTATGGACTAACAAAAGTGTGAAATCTATGCACAAGTCGTGTTCCCACACAAGATAACCTGCACAAAGAAACAGAAGGTAAAAAAGAAGAGGAAGGAAAACAAAAGAGGTCAAGAGTATATCAAAGCAAAAAGAGGCAAAGTGGATATGAAGGAAAGAAATCCTGAATGTCCATCTATAGCCAAGGTAACCCAACAGTATCTTCTCTGGGGGTGCCAGTCTCTTTACCATATGACAGACAACCCTAGCTTCAAAAACCTATTGCCTGTCAAATGCCGCTAAGTGATTAAAAACCTCAGTCACTCTACTGGCTTAACTCTCCTATTCCACAAAGCTTATTATATACATTTTTTCTTCTTCTTCATTTACTCTATTATTACACTTACAACACACAGATTGTTTTTACCCCATGATTCCCATCTAAATCTATTTTTTTTTTACCCATCACTCCCAGTTCATCAACTCCACATTTTATCCTCTCATGTAATGCCTCAAAAATATCTTATTTCCAGTGTAGGCCAAAGCAAGAGATCAACAATAATTTTAGGTTTTCATTCTCATACACCCAAGCTTAGGAAAAAGCACAACACTATATCTGTAGCATCCATTTTAGACTTTTTTCTAATGGTGATATTCAATGACATGGTTATAGAGTTAATTAATGAAAGTGACAGCCAACAGCACAATAATGACAAGAAAAGAAGGTTTAAGATGGTGGTTAAATTGGATTTGAAGCTGTAAGTTGTACTGCATCTCAATTCACTGAATTTGCAATCTAGAGATTCCTGAGATGCGGAAACCTTGATGCGACGGTTGTCGAGGTCTTTTCCGTGTTTGGAAACAACAGTATAGGCAGGTTAAGGTCATCATTGATGTGACCAAGGATAAGTTAATGACTGGTTGTTGTGTCTATCTGGCTTTGTGTCCATCTTACTATCCTGGTTTTGGGGACCCCCACGGTAGAGGAACAAGGTAGGATCATTTCTATAAGAGAAAACACACCTCCTCTTGTTCGGCTAGCCAATAGAAAGTTTTTTTTTCAAACAAATTTTATGACGTCACTAAAACGCCATATAGTTAGGCCAATAGTGGAGCCAGATTTGGGGGTAGCAGTGCTACCAGATGCAATATGAGCGCTGCTATTGGTTCGTTGCCGTGACGTCAGCAAAGCCATATTGTCAACAAAAAAAGACTGGTTTGAACTTACCTTGCTTCCTCTATCGTGGGGACCACTCAGCATCTCAAAAGTGAGCATTGGCTAAAGAGAGGGTTAGTGCAAGTGTGCTGCAGAGCTCATATATTTGCAGAGATGCAGGACATGCATGATTAGGAAATGCAGAAAACATAGCAAAAGCTGGCTCAAAAAGTAGTGACAACATGGTAGGCACAAGCTCAGCAGCTCCATTTGTATGGATAGAAAAAAGAAATACTGTGAGAGGAAGCATCAATGGAGCACTTAGCAATAGTTGTGCAGATAAGGAGCACTTGAGTAGAAGTATGTGAAAGATCTTCCCCACTTCACCCAACAGAGGCACAAGCTGTGGGTATTGTCAAAGTGTAATGAGGTTGAGTGCTGCTTGGTCTGTTCCAAAGCCAAGATTGCAACTTTGAGCAGGGCTGTGGCAAGGGTTTAGAAAAGTCAGTAGCCTTTTTTGTTGCTGCAATAACTATAGATTAGAGTCAGAAGAACCATGAATGAAACTGTATTGCAGAGAGAGCTTCTTACACAAGCCTTGCTTTCAGGATGGTGGGTTGCACTGCCTGGCTGCTTTGACTGCATGTTTTTGGCCAACACAGGGTGACAGCTCTGTGAAGTAAAGCATTTGAACAAGCAGCTTGCATACATGTTTTGGTGCTGGCTATGCAGGATGTACCAAGCTGGAGAACAGACAGAAGCCTATTGGTTTGTTAATACACATTTAATATATATTTAATATGTTAATAGTTAATACACATTTTTTTTGATGGATAGCTAACATTAGTTGTCATAGTGTGCAACAAAGGCACTTCATACTTCTCAATACCACATCAAACCCTTTTGATATGCTGACCCCTCTATCATACTTGAACTAACAGAATTTTCCATAAGGCCAGTAGCTTTCCTGATTTTCTTGAATTCATACACTAAACATAACATATTTACATTGTTTTTACAGATGTTAACCTTTGGTTTTGTTGTAGGTACAAGAATTGAAAAATTGATTTTACAGCTTAAATACATTTCAATTTTTTCTGAGAAATGTAAACCATACAATAGCACAATAAAATTTTACCTTGTAAGATAACAGTTAATTTTAAATATGTTGCAGAACAGATAAAGTATAATATATTTATACCAGTACTTGAATGACTATTTACCTAGTGGCATACATATATCCCAAATTCCCAATACACTGGGAAAGTGATAATCCACCAGCATTTCAACATACAGTCAACCCTTGATAAGACGGACCTCGGTAATCCGGATATCGGATAAGACGGACGTCGTTCGTGGTAAAGGGAGGTTGTCCGAGTTACCGGCGTTAGTGACAAAAGCTGCCAATAGATGGCACGCGCATCGGCCGCCACCGCTCCTGCCATAATTCAGTTTGTTTACCCCCACCATTTTCAAATGATAGTGCTGAGTTGCTCTGACTTTTGAGTGAATATTTCTGTGTTTAAACATAATTGAAACTTTTTTTTTTTTCAATATCTTCAAGAGGCCCTGCTAATGCTCCTCTTCGGGGGAAAAAAGTGACATTATCTGTGACCCAGAAACTAGAAATGATAAGATATTGGCATATTGGCTAATCCGGACCACCCTTCCCTCCTAGTAGTCCGTCTTATCGAGGGTTGACTGTATATACATATCTTCTACTCTACTTGCACTCCTTATATACTCAGGCTAGAGAAATCTCTACTTTCAATCCCGCTAGCATACATTTATTACTATGCTATCTGCACATTTATAACTTTAGTCTTACATTTTAACATATTTCTCTAAAGGTCATTTTAATATACCTCTCATCTTTTTTTTCTAATTTGACATCCATTTTTCTTTCAACACATATACAATTTTTTCATGCACCTGGCACATCTGCATTCTTTGTAAACATAGTTTGCCTCTAGCTCTCCTTAAATCAATAGCTTTGTAGCTGTACAAACAGCAAGGTTATTTACTTCTCTGTTCAACACATTATAGCTACTTGCATTCTCATTCTCTTTTCAGCTTTCTTCCAGTCTTCAGCTAAATCAACAAAATGATTAACTTTGCCTTCAAACTTTCAACTTTTTTTTAAAAGTTCAAACTAGCTTTCACTCCCAGCAGGAAAACACTTTCTAAAAAGTATTGGATCAGTTTACTCACACCCTAACATTACTACAGTCACCCCATTTTTTCAACACTTAATCCACCTTACATTTATTTCCTTTCTTATCACAAGCCATTCTATATGGGATTGAAAACAGCACTGAAACAGACTAGACTACGCCGATCAAAAATTTAAACAGCAATACATGCTGAGCTCAGAAATTGCGCTATTCACAACATAAAGCGCAAGGTAGCCACCGGCTAAACTCATATGAACTTGAACTTGAAATTGAGGGCCGACAGTGTCGGGGCCTTTGTAACGGCCTGCAATTCCCTCCTCACTACTCACACACACAAAAAAAAAAGAGTTCAGCACCTGCGTACCAGACTTGTCCATTAAACTACTCAGGATCCACCAATCCTTGTCACAAACTCCCATTAGACGGCATCACTGGGATAACCAGTACGTTAAGACACCATCTCCGTGCATGGTGGGTCATTACAGCCCACTCTACATGACTGGCTCATTCCAGTCACTGTCTTTTACTCCAGGCACGTGCAAGGAAAACTTTCATAGCTTCAATGACACTCAAATTACACTC
>JACJUY010008912.1:5067-16585 GCA_014220935.1 Platorchestia sp. MABIK | reverse complement strand
CTGCTCGTCATAAATAGGCAGCATTATTACCTTTTAGGCCAGTATGTTATAAACTGCCTTAGTCCCTAAATGTGCAAGATATAGATTATTTTGCACGGGACTCTGGTAAGGAGCAAGGCTGGATTTGCGACAACCTCGCTGAATAAAATTTTCATTAAATGTGCTCAGGTAGAGCGGACATCAGCCATTACAGAAAAATCTGGAAGAGCAGCTACCAAGCCAAGTAAACTTTCACTACCGGCGACATCTAAATGACAAAAATAATCCGGCTTTGATTAAGTGTAGTTCTCTTGATATATACACTTAGCCAAATATTATTAACTACACACGTCCACTACGTTTGTGAAGGCCTTGCGTGCTTGCTTCCACACTGTCGGTGTTTCCACTACAAGGGCAGTAGCGCAGCCATGGTGGGCCAGTTTCAGTCGCCGTTTCAAGTAGAAGAATAAAAATATAACTGATAATGAATTTCTGAGAGTGGGGAATGGTGGCCGAGATTTTCCTTTCCTCATCGGAAGAAACACCGGGCGGCATTGCCGGGATTCGAACTGCCGACCTTTCCCGTGAAGGGCGCGGTCTTGACCACTCGGACACGGTGACCTAGATTAGGTTCCGATCCTTTATGCTTCATATGAGATCCGTAGGCCTCCTATAGGAAAGCTGAGTTTAGTAGGAGTATAGAGGAAACTTGAGGCAACCCAAAAATTTAATGAAGTTTTCAACAAAGAAATAATGAAACAAATTTTCATGAAATAATCCCAATCCAATCACAAAACGGGAAAAACGCACAAAAACTACTCATCATAATCATCTAGAAAAAATAATATTCGTTTCAAATTCAGTCAGCAGCAGGACTGTAACATCGCGGGTTCAGTTCAGGAAATTGTAGCATACTTAAACGCTAAAAATATTTCCAGAATTTGAAGCTCAGAAATAGTTTATCAACCTGTATAAAATTACTGTAGCAAAAACTTTGGCTTCGACTAACCTCCTTTAAATGAAACTATTGACCATAAATCCTGTTCTGGCCAACACATTTCAAGAGACAGATTCTCTATTACACAATTAAATCTAGAGTAACGTATCAAATCCTTATTTATCTATAATAAAGAATAGATTACTCTATAATTATGAATTCTAAGTAACTAATCCTGTGCTTATTAATGAATTCGAAACAAAAGGTGTGCATAAACTGATAAATTTGCACCATTAAAACATTTTTCTAATAAACGAATTCGAAGCAACGAATCCTAATCTTATTCTAAAATAAAAATAAAATCCAATTCATCAATTCTAAGCTACGTACCGCTTTTCAATCCATAAATTCAACACAACATTTTTAATTAATGAACTGAAAAGAAGATGAATTACTCGTATTGAGATGGCTACTACACGAGAGACACAAGTCAAAATAAAACCACGCAACACGACATGAAACGGTGGCTCCCAACACGGCCAGGGTGACACTTTCGTGTTGAAAACTAGCGACTTAAAATTACTATCTCACGAAGAGCGTAAGGCAAAACTTGAAACGGGGTTTAAAGCAACAAAATCTGTGTTAACATAACCTAGAAGAATGTTATAAGGCAACAGGATTTTTAAGTAGAGATCCAAACTGGCCACATCTGGAGTAATATAGTTCAAGACGAAAGGTCATGAACAATAGACAATTCAAACAAATGCTTCTTCACACACAAAAAGCCTCCACCAAAAATTCAATTTCAACAATAGCTGGCAAAAAAATTATATTAAAATGGAATTCACTGAAAGTTTAATTCTAGAGTTAGCTAAGCGATACATATTTAAACATTAAGATAAACAGATGTTCTAAATACGCAAGTTGAAATTATGAATCAGATTTGAAACAATGTTTTCCTAATTTTTTTTCCGAAATTCAGGGTTTTAGGTCTATTTTGACTCTATTTAAAGCTGCACTCAAAAGTACATTTGTTATAATTCTATTTTAACTCTACTTACACCTGCATTCAAAAATACATTTTTCTCGACTCCAAAAATAATTTACTTTTGTAATATTTGATCATATTTTTTCACAATTTCTTTCAAATTATTCTTTTTCCATTAGTTTCTTTAATATCATACAGCGGCAATTATTGCATTAAAATCATGAAGGAAATACCACCAAATAGGTGAAATAAAAGTGCAGCAAACCACGAAAGAAGTACAAAAATACCTTACAAATACTACAGACAACTGCAGCAGTGTAACACTAACGACATTCCTGAATAAAACTGCAGCTGAAGAACATAAGCTAAATGAACAAGTATGACA
This sequence comes from Platorchestia sp. MABIK, assembly GCA_014220935.1. Classification (NCBI taxonomy): domain Eukaryota; kingdom Metazoa; phylum Arthropoda; class Malacostraca; order Amphipoda; family Talitridae; genus Platorchestia; species Platorchestia sp. MABIK. The sequence goes on along the minus strand of JACJUY010008912.1, from coordinate 14,296 downwards.
ACTGCAGCAAAAGAATACTACCGACATGCCGAAGTACGACAACTGCAGGAGAAAAACAACAACAACATGCCTAAGTACGACAACTGCGGCAGAAACACAACATGCCTATGTACGACAACTACAGTAGAAGACACTAGCGACGTGCCATTTGCTGCACATAGCGCGGGTTTACGACCACCACGGGCGCATCACGGGCAGCGAGGCGAAGGCTTTTGAAAGTGCGACTTGAGATCTTCAATTCGTACACCACGTTCGGGTCGTCCAATGTGACGGTAGCAGACGTCCACCGCAGGAAGGCGTTCAAGTAACTCAACATTTCATCTTCAGTGAAGAAGCCCTGTAGGAAAAGTCGCGTAAGAATTCATTTAAATAAAAACTTCAAGAACCTTGATTGTTAGGTCATCAAGTACTTCTCAAAAAGATTCAATTTTACAGCGTTTGGCTGGGTTGGGACGAAGACACACATATACAACCTGGCGAGAAGTAACATTTGAAGAAATCCCTAGTAAACTAAAAACGAGAATCACATTGGACAAACGCGATAAGTTTTCGAGTCGGAGCACCTCAAGACACAATAGACAAACGCGAAAGGCCCTTGACTAGCATTAGACAAACGTGGGAAGTCCTTTACTCACACTAGACAAACGCGGGAAATCCTTAACTCGGAGCACCTTGACTCCGCTCACGACGCCCGCCTCATCCCTGTACCCCACCACCAGACGCGGGATGCCCGCCAGGGTGCACTGCGCCCACGCGTCCCGCAGCTTGTACTTATTCAGGCCGTAGCAGCTGAACTTGATGTTGTGGGTCTTGAGCTCGACGAGTTCATGGGCTGCAGGCAGCCGACTGCCCATGGAAAGTTTGCTGTCGATGCCGTCCACTTCGCACTTGTAGATGAGGGTGTGAGCTCCCAGTTGTGCACGGTATACGCAATTGTAAGACTCGTTTTCGTCCATTCCAGTCCTGGGGTCGCTTCCTGAACACCAATGTGAATATAGTGATAGAAAACAATACGTTGACTTGAAGATGCTGTCTTATAACAGAAGTACATGCTTTGAAGCTCAATAAACTTTCTAAAACAACGAATTCATACCATTACATATCCTCATATAAACGACATCTGTAACAACGAATTCATACTATAGTGGCTTAGTTACCCCTCAACCATAACTATATATGTCTATCATTTCTATGCAAGTTACCCCTAAAATTTCATCCAGTCATTCAAAGGTTCAGTAATTGTAAGATGTATGAATGTAACTTTTGTCAGTTAACGCTTACGACTTCTACAGAATTTGTAAACCTTACACACCCTAGTAGAAGATAATGTAAGCAATCGTAGCAGGCATAAAAGTCTAGATCACAGGCCCTAACCGACTCCCAGGGCGTCTACCTCAAATAAACGTAAGGCACGATCTTCAAACAGTTGCCCTAACGGAACCACAAGGTGCCGTGCCAATAGCATTCCAAAGATCTTATAATACCATTACATATCTCCATATCTGGTTTACTGAGGTACGGGGATAACTTATACTTATCATACTTTTGACACTACCGACATAACGTCTGAGTTATTACACAGCACCTGGCACAGATGATTGATTGTACTCTCGTATAGCACTTCACTTCAACGAAGGCTTCTGAAACGACGAATTCCTACCATTACATACATGTACCTATTTCACTTATACATGCTCACGCTACCCACCGTCTGTCATGAAGTGCTCAAATTTGTGCCCCCATGCTGACATCCTGCGCTCCTGTTCGCTGCAGGCATTTCGGCTGCGAATTTCATCATCGCTGAAGCTTGCGCATAAGTAGATTGAGCCGCGTAGCCTGGTAGAGGAAACAAGGTTGTCATTCCTATGGGGAAAAATACACCTCTTCTTGTTTGGCAAGCCAATAGGGGGGGCTTCATTTCAAACACTTGATGACGTCACCATTGCGACATGTCGTTAGGCCAATAGTGTTGCCAGATGCGATGTGAGTGCTGCTACTGGTTCGTTGCCATAACGTCAGCATTACCAGACGGTCGACAAATAAAACTGGTTTGACCCTACCTACTTTGTTTCTTTTTTATTGGAAATAAACTGTTTTTCTTTCATCCTTTTTCTTTTCTAGCGTGGACACGAGCTAACTAAGAATTATTTGCAGGACGTAGCCAGGATACGGCACTGAGTATATTACGCCCGTGAGAATACGATAAGAAGGTTACTGACTGGATCTTGAGTGCGAGCACGGACATGTTCTGGACGATCAGCTCCAATTACCAAGGAAAAATAACCCATCTGATAATACAGGGCGGGGCAAATCAAATGCCCGAGTTTTTCAAGGCGCGCGCAACGGCTGTGGTGAGGGTAAAATGTGTGTGGTCGCCGCCATCTTCAATAAGTGAGCACACAAACGGCATTGTATCCTGACTGATTCGAGTAAAGCAACAAATAATTCTGGACGTACTGTTACTGTACTTTTCCTAACATGCGTTCAAAACGCGGGCATTTGATTTGCCCCACTTTGTACACGAAGGTATCAGAGACAGTAGCCATGATTTCGCAATGATCCGCCATTCCATTGACAGCTTCCCGGACTATCACTCACTTTGTAGTGTAGCTCACAATGTCCTCTGAGTCATACACGGCCAGCATTGGCTTACTTAGTCATACATTTATTCCATTTACGGCATCACTGATCAGCATTGGCTTATTTAATAATCATACTCGACACGGACAGCATTGGCTTACTTAATCATACTTTTATTCCATTTAGAGCATCCCGGACTATCACTCACTTGGTAGCGTAGATCACAGTGTCCTCCGACTCATACACGGCGAGCATGATACGGCGCAGCGTCTTGCGGGCGCTGACGAAGTGCGGGGCCGGTGAGAGGTAGGACTTGTTGTGCAGGAGCCACTCGAGCATGTTGGTCAGCCACTCCCTTAGGTAGGCAGCGACGTCTCGGTGGTTGCCTTTCTCCATCGCCAGGTTCAAGTCAAACCGCACCTGGCCGTCATGGTAAATTGCCAAGTCTGATTAACCTCTGACACGGCAATTGTGGACCTCGAAGGGTTTGTCTATAATGAAGGAACTTTGTGTTAAGAAAGTTTAACAACCAATTTGATAAACTTTTCATGTATTAACTTTCTTGGAAATGAACGGTTTTTCTTTGTCATACCACACTTGATCGGGGACAAGATACTAACGTCTGAGTTGTTATACAGCACCTGGCACAGACAATTGATCGTACTCTCGTATTGCACTTCACGAAAATACATTAATGCGTCCAAGAACCCGATTTTCAAACATTCAATCTTGTCGGAGAGGTGAAAAGTTCACCCGTGGACTTGGATACTCTTAATAGTTTTATTTAACCAGTATGAGAATTTTATTCCATATTATTTATGAGCATCCGAACATCTGGTAATCCAGCAGGGTTGCCAAATGCTAGATGTTTCATGACAACGAACAGTACTTGATACTCCAACCGTAGATTATTTCATACAGAAACATCACAACGTCCAAGTTATCATACCGGTTTTATTACATTTCAATCTAAATAGCCAATGACATTCAAAAAATCACGAAAATTTCAAACACTCAATTAACTAGAGAACCCAAATGATGTTACATGCCATAGTTACCAAGATCATTGATCATATGTTCGCTAACATAGTACGTTCAATGCGCTTTCATTAGTTGGTAACTAAATTCAAATCTCTGAGAAACCTCAACGATTCTTAAATTTTCGAAGGCCACCCACTACGAATAATTAATGACTTTTTTTCAAGTCAATGTGATTCTTTGAAAAGGTCAGCCCCTAATTGCGCATTATGAGCAACTGTTTAGTACGAGATCTCATGATGTTCACAAAAAAATTACTCGGTACTTATTGGGTTGGAACAGCAGGAACAACCCCATTGAGATCAGAAAATTTTTGACTTTTGAAACAAACCAAAGTAAACCACTGAAATGGTTAACGAGGAATACAGAAAACTACCTCAGCCACACACCTAAAGACATAGAATAGCGCAATAAAAACAACTGATACAGCCCAACCAAGATCATACCACACAGTATAGAGCCATCACAGACCTGCATAATAGCCCTGTAATACACATAACTGAAACAACAAAATCCAAAATAAAGATTAAGAACGTAATGATGAATGAAGAACATAATCATGAAACATAAAGCAAGGATACAACAATAAATCAAAAATAAAATCAAGAATATAGACCACAAAGATAATAATACTTCAAGAATATAATAATATATCAAGAACATAGACCAATAACATAATAAATAAAAAAATAAAATCAATAACACAATAATGAAATCAAGAAAACAGACTAAGAATATGGTTATAAATCAGGAATATACAACCAAGACTATAATAACAATGATGGTTCAAAAATATAGCAATGAATAAACATATAAACATAATAACAATGAATGAACATAGTCGCTATGTAGGGCCCCTCACCGGCTTGCTGTGCCCCTCAGGCCAGTTGAGGGTGATGCGGTTGAGGTTGCTGCGGTTGTGGTGGAACTTGCGGTTGCCGTCCACTGAGAAGTCGCCTATGATGCTCCTGATCAGCGTTGGTGAACTGGGTGGGTAGGTGTACTTAGAGCATTGTGTACTGATGTGTGTACTTATACCATTGTGTATTGATGTGTGTACTTAGAGCATTGTGTATTGATGTGTGTACTTAGAGCATTGTGTATTGATGTGTGTACTTAGAGCATGGATATGTGTACCATAGCATTTGTGTTAGGTATGTGTACTTATAGCATTATGGTATGGATTTGTGAACGTACATCTATCGTTAGTAATGCTACGTGTAGCATTTTTTGATGGTATGGGTATGCATGCCCACAGCATTATGCAATGTCTTCACAGCAACAACTATTCATTTTTATTATCAATTTCATTGGGTCGATAATTATTTTAAGGATGTCAACACATCGTAAATCCCCTCTGTAACACCAACTAACTACAAAAAAAAAAAATTCGTCATTTAGTAAGCATCAAAAAAATCAATCAGCTACGATAAATGTATTGATCAAGTCGTTAAGCTCTACCGATAACACTCACAAATTACTTTTATGATATTGATCATCATCTTGATAACATTGCAGATTTAATAATTGACATACCCTGGATTATCATTATTTCTATACATTACCTAGAATATCTCTGCATTACTAGCCTTATTTTCATCATATAATTATTCCAATAACATCAATATGGAGGGGGTTGCTTCAACAATTCACTATTTTACTAATAAATCGCTTAATTTAAGTCAATTACCTAATACCATTTACAATTGAATCGTCAATGGCAAGTCGAACCTTACAAGTGAAGGATTCTAACGATGGTGCAAATTTTTTCAAATATTCTTCACAAATCAATTCAACAATCAGAGTATAAAAGCCAACAGAATATCGCAGCTATTTCAAAAGAAATCAACACAGTAACACACATCATGCGAGATCGATCAAATCTTCTCCCCGCTGTAACGAAGTCACTTAATAGAAAAGGTACATTCGTACCATTGTAATGAAGTGATTTGCACAAAGCGCGTAGAAAAGGATATATCGTGAGAAAATGATAATGATGGTAGAAAATCCAATGAATGAAAATTACAATGAATGATAAAAAATTAAAATAAAATGATACTGATGGTAGAAAATTATATGTTTGAAAATGTCAATGATAGGAAATTATGATGAAATGATAATGCGGATTGAAAATGAAATATTTGAAAATAGCAATGGATGATAGGAAATGATACATTCGTAGCATCGTACTGCACTTGCCTGTCATTGCGCCAGTCGTGTACGTTGGCAGACATGGTGAGTTGCGAAGGCTGAAGAACGAATTTAAATCAAAATCTGGCACGATCTGCAATCGTACCTTCCATTAGAGTACAGTATATAGGAAAGTTTAAATTTCGATAAATTGCATATGAAGGAGATATATGAGGCATTTGCAAAGAAAATACAAAATTAAACAATTGGCATATTGAAGTCATTAAACTAAGTACGTATATAATTACCCTGAAATTTAAGAAACAAATCTGCTGACTCAGAGGAGAGAATTAGGCTGTTCAGGTAAGGCATTTAAAATGCCTATTAAAAAATGTTAATCCAGTCACAGTTGGGTTAATTTTTAACATAACTGATGTAGCACAGCAAAATTCTTTAATTCTCATTTTGAAATCGTACATGCTAGACGAATAATATGTGAGAAGCTCTCCCATGATGTACTCTTTTGTGACTACAAATTGTGAAAAAAAGGAATAGAATTGCTTGCGAGTAGTACTGTATGCCAAAAAAAACTATCTGTATTCAACAAGAAAAGTCGATAAAATTATACAATATTATAAAATTACACGACGTGATTTAGCAATTAGATTGAGAGCAAATGAAAATAATTTCCTGAATAAAGCATAACTTAGAATTAATGAGAAATGATAGTTATCCTCAGCGCATCATGACAACCAAAGGGCCATGACGTATTAGAAGATTAGAACAAGGCCTAGCAATCCAGTACTGTACTTCGGTAACGTGGGGCAAGTTATGCCTTATCGTTAGATTGGTGCCGAGACATCGAATAGTTGACATACTGAGAACTAAACATGGAATAGTTGAAATACTGAGAACTAGACATGGAATAGTTGAAATACCAAGGACTAGGCATGGAATAGTTAAAATACTGAAAATTAGGCAATAACTAAGAATAAAATAGAAACTACTTTGCCACATAGTTGTTTACGGTACTGTACGATAACACACACACACACAGAAAACCTAGTTTTTCGATTCTTGCAAGAGCGAACATTTCATGGAGTGCATGTCCTCGAAATGCGGTTAATTTCACCGCATGTCAAATGACGAGCCTTGAAAAGTACATTAGCATCTTTGAGAGTTCCCACATTGAAAAAATAGTTTCTCTTTAGCCAATTCTAAAACGAATAGCAAGAAACCTCACCAATAGAGAGAACGTTGTTGTACAACTTACCTGGACGACATCTCACTGAGAACTGATTCAATCAACTGAATGGCTGCGAGCGAGATCGACCCGCCTCTGGCAGCCTGGCTGCCTGCCATGCAGCGATGCACGACCGAACGCGTTACAATCGAGTAATGACTGCGTACATTACAAGTTTCCGTATCATTTCAGCTCATTAATCGAACAAGCAATAAATAAAAAATGATTGATTGTATTTTTAGTTCAATTTAGTGTTTAAGTAAAATTTGCATGCGTATAAAGAGTCTGCTTTACAAGAAACGCTTGCTTTCCTTCCGCAGCTTCCTCGTCTAACCTCGTCTAGACGTCGAGTAGGCGGAGTCACAATCGTTCATCAGGCCGCGAATTTAATTCCGAAGTCTTAATGAAAATAAACTACTCAATTTACTATTTGATAGTGTGACCTTAAAATTATTGATACGTATTTTATATAAGTCACACTTCAAAATCATTGCTTCTAACGTTTGGATTCTGCGTTTGGGGACTGTGGCAGTGTATTTGGGGACTTGGGGACTGTGCCAGTGTAGCTGGGGACTTGTGGACTGTGGCAGTGTAGTTGGGGACTTGGGGACTATGGCAGCGTAGCTGGGGACTTGGGGACTGTGGCAGTGTAGCTGGGGACTTAGGGACTGTGGCAGTGTAGCTAAGGACTTAGGGACTGTGCCAGTGTAGCTGGGGACATGGGGATTGTGGCAGTGTAGCTGGGGACTTGGGAATTGTGGCAGTGTAGTTAGGGACTTGGGGACTGTGGCAGTGTAGTTGGGGACTTGAGTTGGGACTGTGGCATTGTAGTTAGAAACTTGGGGACTGTGAAAGCAAACACGTATGTTTTTTTTATTGTTGAAGAGCAGTTAGAGAGATCGTTTCATTGTCCACCTGATGCAAGTACGACCTCAACCTTAAGTTCTTCGTCTGGCCCAATAATTCGAAACAAACGCGTGTAAGTTGTTAGAAATTATACCTCGGACAAAGTTTTCAGGAAAATAAGCTCAATATAAAATAGGTGAGGATGATCTTCTCATGAGTGAAGAAATTCATTCGCATGTTGGTCTATTCTTATTTCATTAAAGGTAAAATATGACAGCATGGAAATAATGATTGGTTTCTTGGAAAATGTTATTCAACGTCAGGACCGTGAAGTTTCTATTTCTTCTAAATGTATTATAACACATAGAGAATCTAATGAATTCTAATTCAGAATAAAGTTGAAATGAATCTATAAAGCTTGTAAAAAATTATTTTAACGAAATGAAATTTGCTGAGGTTGGTAGTTGATTGCGAGGCAGCTATGATTTCTCGCATAATACCTATGATTATTAATATGTGTTGCTATTGATGGTTTTAGTGGATGGTATACATTGGATAGTGGGTGACTTCAAATGCAAGGAGATTGTTGAATGCATGAGGGTGTTTTTCTCTCAGGTATGCCACCCAAAGATTGAAATAATTTCGAAACAGACAGGATAAAAAGAGATGAAACATTACAAAAGGAATACGTCTAGCAATAAAGGCTTATCTCACCGACACACTTGGTTCCAACCAGCACACAACGATGAACAATGTTGGCAGGTGTGTCGGTTAATATAATGCGCTTTGTTATTTGATACAGAGTCGACTAAAAGTATTACGATGCTGTTGTTGTGGGAATATAATGTTATTTCATTTTTGCTGCTATTTCATGGATATTCTAGGTTATATGAATGTTTCGTTTTAATCCATCATATAAAATTAGCCTCCCCCCGAAATGTTTTCTTTTATAAATAAATTTGCTTAGGAGTAACTATTCATTTATTCATCCCGATAAATTCGACTCCTATTTATAAAACAAGGTTGTTATTTCTGCATGAACCATTTTGAGAGCAATAAAACCAAATATTTATGCTCTAAATATATTGAAAAGAACATTCTAGGTGTAAGTGATTTTCACTATGAATCATCATAGGTACACAAAGCGATTTACTCTGTAAAAAAAAATGTGTCTAAAATTAAAATATTGCACAGAAATTTGTTTTGTAGCCTCCGATCATCGTTGAAATCGATTGAAAGGTTCTTGATTGGAAGCAATAGATACTGAGATTATTCACTAGGAATGAGCACTGCTCATTCCTAGTGATTTGTTTACAAATTGGCAGAGACCGGCTAGCCATTTTTTAGAACCCATCTTAGATCCTTCCCGAATTACCCTGACAAAAGGGTAAT
>JACJUY010008911.1:16322-35635 GCA_014220935.1 Platorchestia sp. MABIK | reverse complement strand
AGCCCGTCACGCCTGCCATCCCCCAGTTTACGAAGCCCGTCACGCCTGCCATCCCCCAGTTTACTAAGCCCGTCACGCCTGCCATCCCCCAGTTTACTAAGCTCGCCAGTTTGAGAAGAAGGTGCCTCAGTTCGATATAAAGATGCGCTGGCATCAGAACCCACGTCGTCAAGTCTCCGACAGCTTCATCGGCTTCCGAGGACGAGCGAACGGCTCAAAAATTCTGAAGAGGATTTAAAAGGCGTAAGATATCGTTCTTCGATATTGCTCTCGGGCAAAGCTCTTCACTTAGGTTTTATTAAATTTTATCTTCATCGTGGATGAGAGGAATATTTTTCCGACTTGCTGTTGATTAAGCCAATCGAAGAAACGTAGTTTGTAGGCGCTGCTTGCTCTAGCGGCTGAGTTTTGCGCTTAAATCAGTATCGGAACGGAAGAATTCTCTTCTCGTATAATCCTATGGGAGATCCTTTTTTTTAAACGAGGGAGCCACTTTTCTACAAAATACACCCGCTGCTATGTTTTATTTGATAGAACTTCACGAAGAAAGAAATATGAAAATGTTCAAATGGGAAGCTTTGTTTATTTCGACCTAACGGCTTAGGTGTTTTGCAGTTGAATCTGTAAATGTCCGAACACAGTTTCTACACCAATCTCGGTGAGAGAACTTACATACTTGAGCGTATAAGTTTTTGCTGGGAATAAAAGTGGACTGACGCAACAGCGGTTGTTTGACACTATATAGCTGCTGTCTTCTGCCTCGTCGCTTGATTATATAGTTCCGTCGTCATTAGCACTTTATGATAATTGACATCGTACTAGATTGAGGAACAAAGTAATATATAAATACAGTGATAGCCTGATATGTACATTTCATTTACTAGTGCGAGTTCAAAAGTAACTGAACTATACAACACTTTCATCAGTTCCCGTATTTCAATGCGCGCTTTTATACAACAAAATTGAGAAATTTGAATTGGAAAATTTGCGTGCATTTATACGAGAGGCTCTCGGTAATGTGCAGGCTGCACTGTTCTAAATAATGAAGCTCTCATCTATACATGGGAAGCTGTTTTCAGTTTTGGTTTTGTTGGCTCCAGTAGAAGTTATGACCATTAAAATCCGTAAAAGCTGCCGTACAGTTTGGTTTCCTGATGGTATTTGTATTTCTTATGCTTTCAATTGATTTATCAATACTGTAGAATATTTCTTATATTTTATTTGATTTATAATTACTGTATTTCTTATATTTTCAATTGATTTATCAATACTGTAGATTATTTCTTATATTATCAATTGATTTTTTACTACCAAAGAAAACTTATGTTTTCAATTAGTTTATCACTACCATCGTTAAGTTCAGCTGTACATTAAACGACTTCAGTCAAGCATTTGCGTGGGTTTGTGTTCAGTGAAATTGTGTGAGTGAGGGGAGCAAATGTTTCCACTGGAGTAGATGCGGCGTACTAGAGTCCAGTTTATGCTTTATTGCTGGCCCATCCATACATCGAAGCTTTAATCCGGGAGATTAGGTGTGGAAATTTTCTGGTGACTACTTGTTGTGAAATATTTCGGGGTTTGTTGAAGGATTTTTTTTTTCGAAATTCGCTAATGCAAATTTGTGCGCAGAAAATTCGATTGGAAAATTTATTGTGTAATTTTTTCGTCAAAATTAGTTGCTGGAAAATTAGTTGCTGGAAAATTTGTTTTTTGAGAATTTTGTTTTTGAATTTTTTTGGGGAAAATTTGTTTTTGGAAAATTTGTTTTTTGAAAAAGAAAATTTGTTTTTGACAATTGCTGTCCCATCTATACATTGAAACTTGCTGCGGGAGATGAGTTGTGAAAATTTTCTTGTGACTATTGTTGTGAAATATTTTTGGGGGGAATTTGTTGTGGTTAATTTTTAGAGAAATCCGTAGAAAATTCATTGTGGAATATTTGGGGGAAAATTAGCTGTGGGAAAATGTTTTTTGGAAAATTTGAGGAAATTTTGTGACAAAATTTTGTTGGTAAATTTTTGATGGGGAATATCTGGTGTGAGGGCCTAGCATTCATGAGAAGAAGAACTTGGGCTGCGATTCGTTCCGGTCAAGTGATGTTGACTGCTGTGAGATGTTCACAGAGCCATTTGCACGCTGGAGGACACACAAACCTCCAGGCCAAAATTCAATAGCTCGAGTGTTTCGCGCTTGAAATGAACTATGATACAATGACGAGACTTTCAGAAGCGGAGTACGTGGGAGGGACCACACCGGCTCAGACCACGAGATATGTGCTCTAATGAGACGTCTGTCTGCGTAGGTGCTGGTGTCTCACTCCGCCATCTTCTCTCCGGTTTTCTTGAAAAAACGTTTTCCGGCAAAAAAATATTTTGCTTAAAAAACGGTTTTTCTTTCGGAAATCAACGATTCCTGAGGCGTAACAGCGCAACTGAAACCGAGACTTGCTTTCGTGCAGCGAGGCCATGAAACCTCTATATATGAAATAGAAAATTTAGTCAACGTTAACGTACCTACGCACCATCCTCAAAGCAGCGCCATTCACACTGAGACATATAGTCGTGCAGCAGTGCTTTAGGACCTCCATAAATGAGATGGAAAATAAAAATCCTACCTCAACGTGCCTGGGAAGCTGTCTTCAGAAAGACAGCTACTGTCTCTTTGGAGATTTATGCGTTTAGGGAGGAACATGTGAGGTTCCGAGTTGAGACTTAAGTAGGCTTTCCTTTTGTCGATGTAAAATTGATTTTGGTTTTATTGCGGACCATGTCGTTTCTCTCCACTGTCGTTCTGTTATTCTGCACCTATTACTCACTTATTCAACATTTATCTTGTATCATAAACTTTAACCCTGACTCACTGCTTCTATGTATGTGGGATCTTATGTGGGAACACACATTGTGCATAGATTCCGCGTTTCATAACTCTAAGCTAAATGGTGCTTTCCTCCTTCCTCTCTTTGGAACACCTTTGTTGGGGTTAGGGAGGCTTAAACTGACTTCTAATCTAATCGTTCGCGGCTAAATGGTGCCTTCATCCTTCGTCTCTTTGAAACACCTTAGTTTGCGTATGTCATGTTTCGACTAAGCGTACGCGTACACTTGGTGGCAGTGCAGTAGACCCTGGAGTGACTGTAGCCGCTCGGTGAGGACGCACCCCAGCGGGTCTCACCTGACCACCGCCACCGCGTCGTCACCTGCTCACCTGCAGCCTTGCGTACGGGGTGGTTACTCAGGGGCTGTGCGCTATTGATTTGGTGTGTTGCTGTGCCTGTCTCTAGGGCTCTGTGGTCCTTAATTGGGGCCCTCACTTGCGTCGTGTGGCCATTACCAATGAAATGTTTCGTTGCTTCCGTGGGTCTGAAAAGTTATTTCGTTTGGTCGGAGCGCAGTGTTGCTAGTCGCATGAGCGAAATTCGCTCGAGTTGCTAAAATATTTTTTGGTTACCATATTTTTTTCTCTTGACCCATTCATTGGTTCTTGTATTTTCACAGAACTTGTGACGAACAAAGCCCAATTGCACAAGTTATGTTCATTGAATGATTATTTCATTGTCAGATGTGCGAATTCTCTCACGTATAAGAATTTATCGTACAGGCACAAGGTTCACGTAAGTTCGGTTTGTCTATCCGATGCCATGGGGACTGGCGCCTTCGGGGGATAATCTTGGGGTACCTCAGCTATAGACAGGCTTTTGGGACTTCTGCCTTTTTCAGTTTTCATGCCTTCTACGCTATCTCTTCTTTGTCTTTTCTTCCTCATCCTTCCTAACTTGTTGTTTCTATGCGCAGAGTATCCCTAGTGAGAACACAACTATAGTGATGCTCCGTGTTCTATGGTCTACACTGAGTGATCCATTCTCTTGAGAATGCTTTTTTGTGGCTAGGGAGTCTTGAACCAGTATAATAAACTTAAATTGGTGCTGCTATAGCGTGAGGTCTACCACACTCTAGCACGAGATCTATCCCTAGCTAGTACTATAGCGTGAGGTTAAGTTACTTATGGATATTACTTATTTCCATACATTCAATTTGGCGATAAACACTAAATTTGTACATCTCAAACTGCACCTGGGTAGGCGATGTATGGCGGTAGACCTCATGCTATGGCAGTACACATAAATTGATGATTCGAATAAGGCCGCTGAATATCCTCCGATTGCTCGTCAGCGGGATACAACTATTGTATACATGAGAATTAGCGCTCCAGGGACAAAATATGTGAGGGCCCGAGCTGAAAGTTAGGTGGGCCTACTTTATGCTGAAATAAAATGTTTTTGTTATCTTAAGGACTACTTTTTTTCGGTTCACTGTGGGCCTGTTTTTCAGCACCTACTGCATTCTTCTTCAACTTTTATCTTGTTTCACTAACTTCTTTGTCAACTTACTGTTTCTATGCCCCTCCTGCATTGATTCCGCAACGCTTTTTTTTAGCGGTTAGGGATGCTTAAACTCACATCTAGTCTAATATCCACCGATTGCTCGTCATTGCGGTGCCCAGTCTGTCTCCTCATGCACCTCCGCCTTCAGTTGTGTGTCCAGGATTTTTCGATGGTTGGCGTCACAATGCACGGACGGAAAATGCAATTCACGGAGATCGTGCTTCTCACCGAGTGTTATGTTTGTGATGAGCCACAACGAGCCCTTGCTGTGCCAACACCCCGTAATTTTCACCTCAGCAAGTGTGAATTCCTTCCGCTGTTGACTCTCCTCTGCATGTACTGTACTTGTAAAAGTCGGGGGTTTATGACTGGGATAAGGCGAGTCGTGACTCGGGCGCAAGCACCTAAAATGTGTTGATGCTGCACTGTCATCGAGGTGCTTGCGCTGCTTCTTTATTTGCCCAGACGTCGGCTGTATGCACATCGTATTATTTTTTGCTGTTCATGTCAGGCTTTACTGCTCCGCAGTCGCGCATTACAGGATTTTGCCGAGCTTGTGCGAAACGTCGGCGCCATTTCGAGTTTGGGCTCCGCCGAGTGGAATATTTTCTGAAAAATACTCTATTGATTCAGTGCTGTGACCAGTGACTCGACTTCTCCGAAGCGAACAGAGAGGCAGGCTCCCTCCCCCACAATGCGCTGCTGTACTCACTCGTTCTGGGACCGTGAATATCGCATGTGTTTTTGAAACTGTGCCCAGGGGGAAGATGTGAGGCCTCGAGCTCAATGTCACATTAGCTTTTTTTTGTTCGGAGGTTTTTTGCTTTCTTACGGATCACCATCTTTTCGTTTACTGCTGTCCTTCTTTTAGCTCTCATTACTCTTTTCTGTAACTCTAGCTTCTTCTACAAACTTCTTTTGATAGTGCTATTTCTCTGCGCAGGGTATGGGACACGTCTTGTGCTTAAATAATTACCTTCCTTAATTTCCTAAAATTGGTATTTATTTTACCTTTTACGTAAATCCCACCACAACGAGCTACCGTAGATCTCTCTCGCCTGCGTACTATTTTACATTATTTTGTTTTAAGCACAGCAAGTTTAATTCAGTTTTCCGGAGTTCATTAATTTTTGTTAATGTTTTAGTGAACCTAGAGTTGTACAGCGTACCCAATAGTTGAGGGTTTCATAATATTCACATGAATCCCTGTATTATTCTATTCATTCACCGGGACTGCCAATACTAATTAAAGAGTTATTACTTAGAAATGACTTTTATCGGCCATTTTAGTACTTGCCCATAAATTGAAAATATTTTAGTAACTGCCGTCAGCAGAGATGCGAAACGGGCACCATAGTAGTTCTCTGCGTGCATGCAGCAGAGGGCGAAATGTTGACAACGGCTGAGCAACGTGATGTGGCATGTAGTTACGTCAGCAGTGAAAGAAACGTAGCTCTTCCACTTGAAGGAATTTTCTTGTAAACGGCAACCTTCCTAGGAATTGGAAAAAATTAATGGAATACTAATTACGTTCACCAAATTAATCTTACAACTATTTTTGCGAGAATTTTATGAATTTCCAAACATGAAATTGTCATCAGAACATATGAGTTACGTCTTTTATTTTTTTGGGAGGTTTGAGAAATCGTGCCGCAAAAGTTGAGACTGAAGAAAGCTGAGGCTTCACTTCAGCTTCATTTGTTCCTTGTATAAATTTTTTTTGAGTGAGCATCAGAAGCTATTCAGGCTTTTCTGCACAACCACCGAAAATGCCTTCACGTAGAGTGCCAGAAATTAGTTTTTCAGCAATTCCTTCCGTTTCACTGCGCTGAGAACACCAGATCTCATGCTCACTGTTTTATGTTCTGGAGACGACGTGACCAGCACATACGGATTGTATGCACGCTCTGAGTGGTGTTGCTACGCGTGCTCTACTATATTGTAAAGGGTGGCGCAAAAAGAAAGCCTGGAATTGATTCGCGTGGTATCAGTGGTGAACGGGGAATGACAAATTATTCTAGCCAATTATTCTAGCCAATTATTCTAGCCAATTATTCTAGTTATTATGACTAGTATAATTATTTGAAGTAAATTATACTAGCTTGAAATCCATGCGTTTTTTTTGTGCATCCCGTACCTCTGTTTCATAGCTTATTTTTAACCTCGTTCGTTCGAAGCGAGGGTGAGCAGTCTCAGATAAGCTGCTCAGCCACTCGCTTAGGTACTCTGAGCTGTCGATAGCGTGCTTTTCCAACGCGTGTCTGCAACGCCACGTGCTTTGAGGTTCTTCAGTGGTATTCACTACATTGTAGAGAAGGACATGTGGCTTTCGAGTTATAGACAGATTTTCTGCTATAAAAATTAAATGCATCTTAACACTTTGACAACAACGGGCGCCACCGGATGCCATGGAGGGGATTTTCACAATGCTGGTGGTTGATATTTGATCAAAACTAAAGAAGGCATAATCCAGTTAATGTTTGCTGTTTTCAACATTGCTTGCTAAAATTGAACTTAAATTTGAGTGCAATATTTAACTTCCATTAAACCCATTGCAGTCAAAGTGTTGAGAAGAACAGTAAAGAGACGCCTGTCTAAAAGTTTCATGAGCTTAGGGGTCCCGCGACAGCGACGTTTGAATCCATTTCTCAACTCGCAAAAGTAATCCGAGTTCTCTGGTACGAGATGTCTTCCGTCCGCCAGTTTTGGGCAAGTAAGATCGATACTGTCGACTTGCAAGGAGCTACTCTTCGCCACTAATGCTCTGCTCTCAACGCAAATATTAGCGGGACTTGAGTCTCGTGCTCGCACTTCCAGCATTGCTGATAATTTTCCTTATCACACACCACGAAGAAATGGTAATATTGTATCCGAATATCAATTCGTAATTTGGAGAAGTGATAACTAAACGATGCCTGTCAAATCATTACTAGTCTCATAACGTCATTGTGTTCGGTTCATAAACTACAATCGTAAATACAGCTGGAAATAAATGTGCCGTAGACGATGCCGTCAGTTTCCCTTCCCTCGGGAGATACAACTGTTGCTCTTATGCGAATTAGATCTCCTTTGAGAAGGACATTAGGTCCTCAGTTTAAACATATATAGGCCTTCTTTCTGTTGAAATAGAACGGGTTTTTGATTTGGTGGCGTACCATCTTTTTCGGTTCACTGTTATTTTTTCAGAACCTATTACTCGTTTTTAAAACTTTAATATTTCATAAACTTCCTCCTTAACTTACTCTAAATGGCTATGCTCGAGAGATTTCGTGTGGGAACACGCCTTGTGCATAGATTACTCGTTTCCTTAACTCCATACTAAATGGTGCCTTCATGATTCATTTCTTTGGAACACCTTTGTTGTAGGTAGTGAGGCTTAAACAAGCATGTTACAGAATCTAATTTATAGTTTCATTTCACTTAAAAGAGTTTCGAAGTTGTAACCCATGTGAGTTTTTTGTCCGCGATTTGTGAGCGGCGATTTCGACTTAAGGATAGTGTATTTATTCCGTCTGGCGTCTGCAATACGCATGATGCCCCCTCTCTCCCATGCTCATTCCCCTACCGGCAGGAGTTGTTCTGTGCTTCTCTTCCTGGGCACGGAAATGTGCTCTATGGCAGAGGTTCTCAACCAATGGTGAATTTACCCCAGGATGAGGTAAATTTCTGCCTTATACACTCAATGCATAAAGCTGAGGGGGTCAGTGATGGAGGAAAGGTTGAGAGCGGCTACTCTTTGGGATTGTCCTCCAGCCTATTAGAGAACCTCCCCGGCCTTTACCATACTCAATAGTTCGAGTACGTCGTAAGAGAAATTGTTGACGGTTCTTGAGCTCTTCGGTTGGTGTGCATCGGGGGACTTGACGTTACTCGGAAGAATAATTGTTTAGGAAAACCAGTGAGAAAAGCCCATGAGAAAAGTAATTTTTAGGGGAGTCCATTTCATGTGCATTCCCTTGCTTTGACACGCTCTTGTTTTCTCTGTTTCTTGTCTCAGACGACCGCGAGGCATTAAAGCGACTTTTAATTAGAGTATCACGTTTCTATTTCTTCTTTTCACCTACATAGTTTTTGAAATGACTGGGCTCTGCTTGCATTCGCCAACTGTAACGGGCTGTTCCATAGAAATTTAGATACTTCGCTTTCTTGTGAAGTCAATGGAGCATGATATTAAATTAATTTCAACGTGGTGTTTGTCAGCTCGAGGTTACATCATTGATAGAACAGCCATTTCCTCGTGCCATACAAGGAGCTTCCCTCTCCATTGCGAGGCTATTTCCATTACCACAATAATGTTGGCGTCCCGGCACCGGCAAAAGACTCGGTCCTATACTGACTGCATCGCTTGGGGCTGTGCCACTTGTTGATGCTCCGACGGAAATTATCGCTCCCAGCGCTCTTCTCAGGCCCTTGTGTTGATAAAAGCGAGACGGAACTTCGAGACTAGCCGAGATGGTTTGCGCAGCCCCTGGCGTGATGCGAGAGCTGCGGTGCTCGCCCGCTTTTTCTTCTCAGCAAACGTAAACAACGTAGAGAAGGCCCTGTGTCATCTTCTGATTCCTCTCACGTTGATCAGTGTGTTGTTGTTTACGTGTGTATGGGGAAAGAAGATGGGAAATCTTTTCCTGGCGGGCCAAAGTTGGGGTCCCTTGCTTCAATGATTCAGGATATATTAAAATTGTCCTGCCGACAAACGTAAACAACGTGAGATGGTTCTGAATCATCTTGCGATTCCTCTCGCATTGATCAATGTGTTGATGTCTATGTGTGTATGTCTGGGGAAAGGAGATCGAAGATTTTTTCCAGGTGGGCTTAAGTATGGGTCTCTATGATTCAGGAGACATTGAAGCAGTCTAGCCGAGATGTGTCGTATATTATAATAATTTATTACTAATCTCGAATTCTTGTAAAATTTCGAGGTTATCTATCACAGTGTAGTAACATTCAAAACTTGTGTACTCTGTGTTACTTTGGAAATATTTTATTGACATGAAGTGTAATTGATTAGCTGCTGCAATTTTGTATCGAAACAAGTTTACGCTAGACATCCATTGCTGCTTCAGTAAGCAAATATGCATCAGAGGGCGTGATGAGCGTGAGAATAAGCTGCACGAGCTCCGAACACGACAGCAACTTGTTGACTGCTGGCAGGTGCCGCCATTTCTGGCGGAAGTTTGGTCTGTCTCGTTACGAAACTTCTGCCGGTAAAACAGGCTGCTGTTCTTCCCATATTGATCAAAGAAATAAATCGCTGAAAACAATAACGAACAACTATGCTATTTTTGATTAAACAATTCTATGTGACAGCGGCGCAAGGTGTGAGATAAGTTTGTACTCTGTGTGCAATAATGTAGAAGACATGTAAGGTCCATACTGGGAGCGATACGAAGCTCTTAGCCACCAAGCATGGCACTTGTGTGGCCCCCTCAGGGGTTTACAACAATTGTACCTGTGGGAATTAGCGCTCCCAGGGGAATATGTGTGAGGGCCCGAGCTGAGAGTTAGGTAGGCCTTCTTTTTGTTGAAATAAATTAGTTTTTTGTTTAGTCAAAGACCACCTTTTTTTGGGGGTTCACTGCTGTCGAGTTTTCCAGCATCTACTACTTTCTTCTTCAACTTTTATCTTGTTTCATGAACTTCTTTCTCCACTTACGGTTTCTATACCCCTTCTGCACAGATTCCGAGTTCCCTAATCTCCATACTAAATGGTGCCTTCCTCCTTTCGGAACGCATTAGGGGTTAGGGAGGCTTAAACTAATATCTAATCTAACCCTGCCTCGGCAAACTTGCAACTTCAAGCCTGGCGCGCTCAACACGGAGTACATTTGCGCTCTACTGCTCCCCCATCCATGATGCAGCGCACCTTCCTGTAAAGGTCGTCACAACTTACTGATGCCAGGTTATTGTTCACTGCAGCCAGGCTGCTGAGAGCTGGCCGCATTTAGGCATGTAAAGTTGCGCTGTCCCTAACGCTCCAGACATTGTCCACGCAGACCTAGTTCGTCTCTGTGTCAACTGCAGAGAAAGAAATAGCCTTTTGAAGTAATTTGATCGTTTGGGTAGGATACTAGTGGCGAAATTTGCGTTAATTTAATACGTTCACGATACATGATATATGCATTTTCTCTAGGGCTTTTCTTTTAATTCCGGTCAATTTTTTACCGTATAATTCATAACGCGGATTTTGTGTATCATTTTTTGGAAGCCTTCCCGAGATTTTGTTGCTTTCATTCCCTTCGTATACCTTCAAGTCAAGGTTTAAACTTAAGTCGTACAACAAAATTCCAATTTTTTTCTCAACCTTAGAAAATATTTTCTATTTTGTTAAATTACGTTAAATGGCGTTGCATTTCTCAATTGAAATGAACAAACATCTGAGACGGAAGAAAACTACGTTCCACAGCAATTTCAAATGAATTTCGGAGTGCTGATAACTTTCTTTTAATATTTTTCGCTACAGTAACTGAGTTTGTTAAGTGAAAGGTGTTAATCAGCATTACGGACGAAGCGAGGATCTGTTTATGGAAGAAATTAATTAATACTATACGATGCACATGGACGTTGTGAATGACATGATACAATAATTACCGTTGAATTTCTTTGGGAAGTCGATCCGGTGAGCAGTGGTTTGTTTAGGAAATGTAGAAGCGCTGCTTTTAACTGGCAGTATTCGTGCAGAGTAAGCTGTGTGACTAGCTCACATTTTGGTCGTCTGTCTTGCAACCGACACACCTCAATTTCTCGGAACGAGCGTTGATTGTTTTGGTTGCAATTCGCCTCGCCGTAACGCCATCCCGCCAGCTGGTCTTGGGATCCTCTCGCGGGCATTCCTCGAATTCCTGCCACACCATTCGACCGTCCGAAAATATTTAGGTTCCCTTTCCCAGAACAAGTCTGACTTGCTCTCTTCAATGATGGTACGATACATTGGACTTGTGCTTGACTGCACGGGAATAGAATTTCATTCACTGATCAACGTTATTTGTGCTCTTCCTCTTCACCCTAATTCGGGCGAGAGGATAGCAAGTCATTCGAAAAGTCTTGAAAATGAAATTCTCGGCATGCAAGACTAATTTGCGGGAATATGAAGCGCAAAATTCTCTTCCCTCTTTGTACCTTTAATAAAAGATACAATTAAACTGTCCCGCTGGGTGTATTTTGTTTCCGACCTGTTACAAGTGCATTGGCGCTCGATGCACACAGAGCTGAAAAGCATTTTTACTGGTGCAGGTATCGAGTATCTCGAGCATGTCGTGGTCTGGAGAGGCGGCCGTCCCTCCAGCCTGCTTTACAGAGAGACAGTGAGTGCTTCCATTCATAACGTTTACGAGAACTTTAATGCAATGAATCATCCTTTACGGGAACTTTCTACAGCAATATAACATAATTTTGCAACTAGTTTTACAATTTGCGCGTTTGGTTCAAAATGGAAGAACAATGTACGACTGCGCTCCGAGTTGGTGGTGAGAGTGGTGACCCGCGACTTATAGTTTGTCTGAGAAACGAACATGTGAGAAACTTGGCCCTGTCACGCCTTTGTACCTATTTGCCCAAATTTGAAAGTTTGCCAGAAAAACAATAATATTCAATTTTTTCTCACAGCGCTGGTCTTTGCTAAAGGTTGACAAGCTATAATTTGACATCACCGTATTTGCAGTTGAGTTTCTCAACAGCATTCTCTCATCGGTCTTTGTTTGAATTCAGGCATTTTAACTGAGAAAGAAATTCGTGGTCTCACACAGATGATTTACTTGCTCTTCAAAGTAACTGCAAATCTGCAGGTACTGAGCCTTAAATTTTCGCTTGGCAAGTGATCATCATCCTCAGAATGTTTGCTGTCACGAGTGCCCGTGACTAGACCCGAATTGCCTTTTTGTGTCTGACACAATAATTTGATAGTGTGTCATTTCAGGCCTCCTCGCAATTTCTTGCGCACAAAAAGCTCTCATGAAGTGCCAGAGCAGGTGAATTACCTGTGCCTATATGGTCGACCTGTAGAGCTCGTAAGTGGTGACGTCTTGTTTAGACGGCTTTGTTCACCGTCGTAATTCCTCCGCCCCGCAAAATGAAGTCGTCGACTTTTTATCGCGGCGATCAACCAATTTCCATGATCGTGATCGCTGCGGTTTTATTTTGGAGCTATCGCACTCCGATCCTAACGATAACCTGACGATAGTTTAATTGCTGGCTCCATTGACGCTGCCGGGCGATGTTGCAGCGATAGCCCTGATGGCCTTATCAAGGGCGGCTTTGCGAGGTCTTCACAACGGGAGCTTACGTCGAAATCGCCATTAGATTCAAGTGGAAATGTAGTTATTTGATTAAACGTTTTATTGGACTTCCTTCGCCATTTTGATAAAATATGTTTATGTAAACGGCCGCCATTTTTATGAAAAATATGTTTTTGTAAATGGCCGCCATTTTTAAAAATAAGTTTACGTAAACGACTTTGTGAATTGCCTCCCCCAAATTCCAATTGGTCTTTGATTCCTGTGCTCATTTAGCGAACAAGGGAGATGCCATTTTCTCAAATCTTGAGCGCGTTCCGAAATTTATGATCCCCTGTAATATTTGTTTTTCCACTTTTAAATCTCAAGGTTTCGTGATCCGTAGCCCCCATAGAAATGGCTGCACAAATTGGACCCCTGTTAATAACCACTGTTCTGTATGAGCTTCAGACTGCAGCTACACGCCACTCCAGTTTTGAAATCACCCAAGTTTTGCCAGCAATTTCATCGATCAATTTTGAAGTTAATGACTGGGCAGCGGCCGCGTAGTCTTGGACTCGCCATAAACTTTGACACAGTCTCTCGATCGAGCAAAACTTTTAATTGCTGCACCACTAGCGATCAGCCACGGCTCAATTGGCCGTCCACGCTTACCCGAGCTTTAGGCTCTCTTGGGTCATGTGGAGAGTGCAAGCTCGAGATAAATACTGGGTGCTTCCTAACAAAGAAAATTGTTGTTTTTGAATAAAGTTGGATGGCGGGAGTGTTCCTCACGGGTCATTACAGTATGGTAATCTCCGAGCAGCACGGTGGGCTGGGACACTCGAGGTGGTTGTAAGTCATTTCGAAGCCTTGTACAAGGGGCGTTTGAGAACGTTGTGTGCTGTGCTGCAGTATGGTGGGTACCGAAGAAATTAAGACAATAACTACCTGGTCGGCTTCTTTCTCCGGACACCACGAGCTCGTTACCGAACTTCAATTGGACTTCTTGGCTTGATCGGCTGCGCTCGGTGCGCCTTATCGGACATCTCAGCAGCCGGGAGTCTTTTATGGCGTCCCTTCCCAAACTTGTCCTCTGCACCGCCTGATGACGCCCGTCTTTATTTGCTGAGCAGCATATGCCAACAAATTTGTGCTATTTACTAGTGAACTTCAATGACTTCTCTTTAACTTTGTTCTAATTCTTTCAAGCTTGGTTTTTTTGGGGGGGTTCCCTCCTCTCAGGAGTGTACGTGCCTTCCTTCGATGGGAATCTAGCGTCTCAGGTGGAAAGATGTGAAGTCTCGAGCTAGTTTTCAATTAGCCTTCTTTTTTTTCGAAATAGAATAGGTTTAATACTGAAACGGACCATCGTTTTTTTTGGTACATTCCTGGCTTTGTTTCAGCATCTACTACTTCTTTAAACTATTACTTTGTTTCAAAAACTTTTCTCCTTGTTGTTTTACGCGCTGGCTCTTGGGAAACACCTTGTGAATGGATTCTCGGTTTCCTTAATTCCATATTAGGTGGTGTCTTCCTCCCTCCTCTTTTTGGAACGCCTTCAATTGGGTTAGGGAAGCTTTCATCAACTCATAATCTAATCTCCTCTCACGAGGGGTGTTCACATGCTCGACTGAGCAGCTTAAATCGCGCTTTGGTAATAGACTTGGCGGGTTGTTCGCTGTCCAGGCAAGGTTTCGCGTTACACCAAACAATTATCAGTTCTTCTCTCGCCCTGATTATGATGACGTCGTTGGGGTACGCACTCGCTTGTAGGAGGCGTTTGATGTTTGATCGTAGCGCGCCGCACGTCAAGTGACTGCAGCGGTGACTTGTGTGGAGTACGGGTGTCTCACCTGAAGGGACTCGCAGTAAAGTTTCTTTCTTCCACGTAATAAAAAATAATACAAGTTTAGCTCGAGAAATTACCCGTGCGTGCAGTTGCTGAGCTATTGAAGCAGATATTTTCAATAAAAACATATTTATACCTCAACTTCTCAATTGAAGTTTGTAATGCATTGTAACTTCAATTGAGAACGTTACAATGCATTGTAACTTTCCTCACAATTTACTAGGTAATGTAAACTGATCTCATCAATCGTCTATTTAAAGCACACCTGTCTCCCAGTTTGATCACATAAAACACATTTTTCTCCCAATTTATTAATTGACACAAATTTATAATCTAAATCATCCTTGGAAGCTTATTCACCACCCAATTTATGAATTGAAGTATATTCATCTCCAAACTAATCAGTTGAAGCATGTTCGTCCTCCACTGTCATGGAGTGTCAAATAGAATGTCGACTGGAATAATCTGAGAGATTTTAGCAACATAACATGCGTAATTTTATTAAAGTATTTTCACAATCCATTAATTTTACCGTGAGTTTGGTTGAGTCTCGTCTGAGAATAGCGCCAAGCATTGAACAAAAGATCACAGCGGCCTTTACGTTAGTGACCGCATTGTACAATACATGGGATCACACCTCTGAGAGACGGTCGTCTTCTAGCGTTGATACGAACGTGCTGGTACTGCTGCTGTTGGTGCAATTATGGTGTCGCCATTTATTTCTCTTCTACTTCTACTCTGGTGCCTGTGCGTGATGGTGTCAGGCAGCACGGGACGCGGTAGCAGCCCGAGAATGGGTCACACAGACCGTACATGTTAAATTTTATTCTATCTATGAGGATCTGCTCCTTGTTATTTTCCTGTAACGCCTCAAAGTTGACCAAATTTTCATTCCCGTCTGTCAGTGAGTAAGTGGCGCTACTGTCTTTACACCGAAAGAATGAGATTTCTTTTTGCTGTCACTCGGTAAGAAATGCATTACAAAAAGAGCCCGATTGAGAGCTATAACTAAATTGTCGTTCAATGAATTACACCAAAACAACACATGTAGGCCGGCATCCTTATTTATTCGATTTAAACCGCAATTCCCACCACCCAAACCATACAATTCCATCAGTTCCAGTTTCTTTTATTGGTCTCTGTAAATGTTGTGTGACGGATGGCTGTCTTCACAGCTTCTGTGTTCGAGAACTCGGAGTACCGGAAATATGGGCTTGTGTTAGTAGTTCTCTTTCATTATCTCAGTTGTTCTGTCATCGTCAATTCTGTTGTGAATGATTTACTGTTCTCCAAGGGAGCGATCCTCGTCGTTTAGGCTGTCGATCAGTTGCTGATGTTCAGTCATAAGCTCATCATTCATCGCACGCGTTCAAGTTTGTTTTGGATCTTGAATTAGGAGTTCATACTCGAGACGAGTTCTGGGAATGCCGTGAGCCGCTAACTCTCATCCTCTACCGCTGATCCGACGCACTCAATAATAATCTCTGGTCCTTGCATTTTAGCTAGAATCGTGTCGTCTCTAGCTTAAACACTTGGACGGCAACGTGAGCCACCAGTGCCCACGATGGATATTTTCATAATGCTGCTGACCGACCAGTAGTCCCAAACTGAGCTCTTATAAATACTTGATCAAAGTTAAATAAAAGTACGATCCGGTTAATGTTTGCTATTTTCAAAATTGCTTACCACAATCAATTTTAAATTGCAATTGAATTTGGAGCTTCAATTTAACGAATAGAGTTCAAAGTGTTAATACCAGTACAGGGACACATGCTCGCTTGTTAGCAAACGCAGATTCAAAAGTCCATTATTGCTGATATCTCAGAGTGCTGATGCTTTTGCTGAATTCCGAGTTTGCTCTCGATCGAGGTACCATTGAGAAATTCCTGCTTTAGTGAAGTCCTAATCCTAATTTCTGGCTGATATTATTACCATGATACAGAAATAAGAACATGCTGCTGACCCTTATTCGGGATCTAACTAAAGCGTTTGCTATAGTGATCGCCTTCTTTTGCCATACGACAGTGAACGTCTCATTCACCCAGAGCTCGGCGAATGAGAAACACCCCGGGCAACTCTATGCATGGCCGATGAAGCTCGGCCTAAGTTGTGAGCCGCTGCACAAGTTTCCTGCTTTCCGGTCGGCCCTCGCGCCCAGAACTGTGTGTTCTCGCGCCCAGAACTGTGTGTTTTCATACTATGGCCTGTCAGCATTGCTTCGAAATAAGCACTGATATGCTTATGCGATACTCTGATGGTGCATGTTCGCACGCGCTTGAATGTCCGTTTAGTTTGACACACACGCCCCTATTGACCGGCTTCTATTTCCCTCCTAGATGGTGTTGCTGGCAATCGTTTTTGCGACATCTTCCCAGTTGCTGTTTGGTGTTCGTTACACGCCTCTTGTTGCAATTCTCGCTTGTGGAACGACTAGCGTTGCAAATTTTAGCCCTTACTTTTTTGAGCGTATACAGTTAATCTTAGTTGAGATGGTGGTGCCTTACGAGCCATCTCCCTATCACCGATATTGCAAAGCAAACTCACGTTGTCTAGGGCGCAGTTTCTGGCACACGACATCGAACATCGAGCTCTGTTCAGTCTAGGGGTTTTGTCGGATTAACTCGTCAGAAACGCGGCAACGACGTCCGCAACGCGATCGAGGATGTCCCGCGGTTACGTCGGCTTGCGTTTCAAGTTGCACCGAAGCACCGATTTTTATGAGGCCATTTCGGTGCGTCGTAGTAAACTTGCACGCCTAGAGTTCGGAGTTGCGGTACTGCAGCGTCAAGTGAATATGGCAGGTACTAACCCCGTGTAAAATGAGGGCTGAAAGCAAGGTGCGCTGCTGTTGCGTGTTGTTGTGGAGTTGGAGCCACTTCTGCGGCATACGCCGAGGTAAAGGTTAGGTAGGCCTTTCTTACCTTACTGTTTTTATGCACCTTGTGCGTAGATTCTGGGTTCCCTTAGCTCCATACTAAACGGTGCCTTCATCCTTCCTCTCTTTGAACATCATTGTTGTAGTAAAGGGAGGCTAAAACTTTCTTATAAATCAATCAATCGGAGACACACGATGCCACCACAGTGCATACCGCTCTGCAGCACCGGGTTAGCGTTTAACACTTTCCCTACGACGTGAGCCACCAGTGGTACATGGAGGGAATTTTCAAAACGCTGCTGACCGACCAGTAGGCACAAACTCAATTTCCATAAATACTCAATGAAAACTAAATGAAAGGATGTTCTAGTTAATGTTTACTATTTTCAACATTGCTTACTCCAATTAACTTTAAATTTGAGTTGAATACTCAACTTCAGTTTTACCTGCCCCAGTCAAAGTGTTAAGAAGTGCAAAAAATCTCTTCAAAATTCCTAAAAGAGCTCTTATTTAGCAAAGGAATACATGTAGTACAAGATTTCTTCATACCCTAGTGTTTTGGGACTTCTTAAGTTGTTTTTTCTAGCCTGCGTCTTCTAACGCCAATTTTGCTGCAGTACCTGGGTACTGCTCTCACATTTTAAAATAAAGCGTGCCTGTTTTGCGACGCCCTGCGTTGGCGCGCGGTCTCACCGAGTAATCTTCATCGTAAATTGGTGCGCTCGGTGCATAGAACACGCTATTAACCTCAGGCCGATGTGCAAAGAAGGGGAAAGCTCGATCGCGTTGGTGTGTTATGCTCGAATGCCGCCCTGCACGTGGGGGTGCGGGACTCACGTAAAGGCTTCCACTCATTTCCTATTCTCCAGTTATTTTGCACGGCCTGATCGCAAAGTTCTGTGCAGTTTCTGCGCTGTTCAGGGAAAATGGTGAGTACATTTATCCATGTTATATGCGGTCAAGGTCGATGATAAGACAACGAATAAAGAATTATGTTGCCACGCTATGTAACAGAAAACTCGCGTTGTCACGCTGTATGTATACCATAAAGTCTTGAAAGTAAACATTAGTTTTCAGTTTTCCATAAATTTCCCGGTGCTGCCTTCTGCCAAGTTAGTTGATGGCGCCGAGAAGCGCTGCGGTTGTCAGCGTTTAATGGCATTCGCCACGCCGCCTCACGCCGGTGCGCGCATGCGCTTATTTGCACTGTGCCGGTATTTACTTTCCCAGCTACTTTGCAAACATAATATGAGCTCTGGTTCGCGCCCTCAAAATATCGGTTCCTGCCTGAAAATATTAGTCAATATTTGGATGTGTGAACGAAGTTTGTTGAGTCTCGGTAAAATTGTTTGTGGGGCGTTCGTGTGAGAGGGCGCGCTGAGAGACTGATGCGGTCGCTTTTCCACGTTCCTGAGTGTTGCGAAATTACGTTCCTGGAGCGTCTTCGTCGTCTGAGGTGAGGAGGCAGTAATTCCTCCTTCGTCGTCTGAGGTGAGGAGACAGTAATTCCTCCCTCGTCGTATGAGATCAGGCCTCGTTACTCCGGCTAATTCCTTGCTGTACGCCAACGACCCATCATTGTTGTATTTTGCTGCATGTCAATGTATGAAGAGTCTCAATCTACTGTAAATCAATGAACAATCCAGATAATACAAATGAACGTGTCTCAACATTAATTTTGTAATCACTGCCAGAAGTGGAGTTAAACGCTCATTCCCTTCATTGAGAGTCAAGGGTGGTAAGGTTTTTCCATGTTATTGTCATTACTCAAGTTCTTCAAACAACTCATGCGGTCAAGGTGAAGCGTCTGATCACTCACCCATTAATTGAATATTGCATAGGGATAATAACTCACGCAGCACTCGTGCCTCTTTCCCGTCCTGATGGTGGAATTGAGTTATTCTTGTCGTTATTCTTGTTATTCTTGTCGCTATTCTTGTCGTTATTCTTGTCGTTATTCTTGTCGTTCCCCTCAGGGGGATACAACTATTGTATCTA
>JACJUY010008910.1:12764-28355 GCA_014220935.1 Platorchestia sp. MABIK | reverse complement strand
GATACCAATACCAATGCTCGATACCAATACCAATTCTCCATACCAATACCAATTCTCGATGCCAATACCAATTCTCGATGCCAATACCAATCCTCGATGCCAATACCAATTCTCGATGCCAATATCAATTCTCGATGCCAATACCAATTCTCGATGCCAATACCAATTCTCGTTGCCAATAACAATTCTCGAACCCAATACCAAAACACGATACCCATAATTTTTTCGATACCAATACTCCCGTCATTTTGATGCTCTGAGTGCATATTTTATAATTTTAGGTTCAATGCAAGTTCATTGAACCGATATCTTATTTCCAATATTTTATCAATGAGGTAGTTGACGTTTTTTAGTTTTTATTGGTAAACCCCAATTTTCTAATGCGTGAATTGAAAAGCGATAAGCAAAGCTTATTTTAAATACAAATTAATGTCGAACATGGCATCTCGAAGCAAACATTCGTATGAGAGAGTGCGTGGATGCGTTACAGTTATAAAGAAATATGAGTTATATTGGAATTGTAACCACCTCCTCACATGGTCTGAACATGTCACGTCATGACACTTTCTTAAAAACATTCACTGAGACTCAACTCGAGGAAGATCGAAACTGCAGAGAGTACAGTCATGTTATTCGTTGGTTTAAAAACGGTTAGGATTTTCAATTTTTTCTGGCTAAGTTCTCTATCATGAATGTAAAATTTAGGTGAATCTTTAGGCCTTCAAAAAACAACGGAAGCCATACGATCGATTCTCATCCTAGTAGAATCTGTGTATGCTGAATTAAAAATACCGCGCGGTTACATCAAACTGAACATCTTTCCCCAAACCAATACATCCCATTGAGAAAAAATTAACAGCGAAAATTTCGTTGTAAGATAAAAAATATGTATTTAAATATTCAGTTGTCTCTGTACAACCAGGGCTCAAATATTGTTGATAAAGTGGTATGCGAGTGCAAGTTTTCCCCTCAAACCAAGATCTTTGCAGTTTTCCGAGTACATTTTGAAATATATATTACACCGCGAGTAGTTAAATTGAAATATCTCACACTTCCTCATTATGTTAACATTTTTCCTTCGCATATTGTTCTATTCATGTTTATCCTATTTTATAATACTTCCCTATTCAATTTGTTATAATACTTTCCTTTTCAATTTTTATTATACTTCCCTATTCAATTTTTTATAATACTTCCCTATTCAATTTTTTTTATACTTCCCTACTCAATTTTTTCATTATACTTCCTCATTCAATTTTCAAAATTTCCCTATTCAATTCAATATCAGGTACATTAACCTACTTCACATGCATAATATTACACTTTAAACGACGTACTCATCACGATCCGTCACCTCCTGAAGGAGACGACATCGTCAGGCCACCACCCGTCAGGGTGTGCCCTACACCTCTCTCCTCGGGAACCCACGGCACCCCTGCACCTGACGACGACGTGGGTGCTGCGGCTGGGGGTGGCGGGGACTGCTCTGTGCTGCTGTGCGGCGGCCCTGTGCTGGCGGCGGCCCTGGCGCGGCCCTAAACTGCCCCGCGACGGCCCTGCTCTCCTTCCACTCCCACATGGGAACATCAACATCAAAGGTACGTTGAAGTTGATGTAGGTCCATTTCTAGGAAATCACACAGGTCCATTTCTAAGAAATCTCACTTTCGTGGGAAAAAAGCGTAGCTAACATGGGTATGATGAGTACCCTAAACTGCGCCCCGACGGCCCTGCTCTTCTTCCACTCCCACACGGGATCATCAACCTCAAAGGTGCATTCAAGATGGTTAAATTGTTGATAAATGCCCATTTCTAAGAAATCTCACTTTCAGGAGAGAAAGGAAAGCTGATGAAAATTGCTGTACAAGCCATGATCATTTTATTTTCGTTGAAGATAGTTAAATTTTTGATAAAGGATTGTTTCTAATAAATCTCACTTTCAGGATAAAAAGGATTACGTAGGTTTAAAGATAGCGACGTAAGCCATGAAAATTTTTTATAAACGTAAGGGTTTATTTTTACCATGATGTTTTCAGCTACGTGATTTTAATTTTTATCTTCAAAGATACTTAAATGTAGGATAATTGTCAGCTCACCGGAAAATATGAATTTGGGAGATTGTCATTCATTTTGTTCATTCGAATAATTTTATCTTGAATATAACATGAATTATGTTTAGAATTGATATTATTTAATTGGTTTATTTAATTCTTGCGTTTAAAACAAATGTTTGTAGAAACATTTCATGTTACTTACACTCAGGTCTTGCGGGGGTTGTCTGTTTTTTTTTCTTTCTCAACAGAGTTTATATAAATAGGGGTGCAGGACACTGCTCTGATTACCTAAAATACATAGTTTATATAGTCCGATGAATAGTCATAAATGTTGGTTTCATCAACTCAGATTTCAAGCCCCTTCCAAGCTGGAGCTTGTCAAGCTTTCGGTTCTCCTCTAACGCTGCAATGCATGTGCACAATTTTTTTGAAACCATTCAGAAACTCGTATATTTATCATCCAAACTTTCGATTCGTGTGACCAAAAATGAAGTTTTTGCTCTGAGTCACTTCTGACTGCTCTGACGTCACGGCACCAAATTGAAGTCGGGAAATTGCTTTTGAAGAACTTTTGGAATGGTTTCCTATTTTGAAGTTTCATTTGCAACTTGATGCAGTCAGTACCTCTTGAACTTTATTAGAAAATACTCGAAGGACACAGTCTGCTCGGAGGATATGTAGACGCAGGCGCCTGTAGGAGTCGTATCGTGGATACTGAACTTTTTGAACATGAAACGCGTGCCTGGGGAAACTGAACCGAGGCGATAGTGGTTGTCCACTTGCAGTGAAAATTTTAACTTCTAATAAAAGTAAGCAATTAACATCTTATTCAGAACTAATGTGTTCATAGATGATAGGGTTCGATATTTTCCTTGAATGAATTTTCCAGATGTGAAGATCAAACACATCCATCCCAAAAATACCTGCCTTTAAATATTCTTGTATTTGTACACTGCTGAAACTCGTTTCACAGAGACGGTCAAGGAGCATCCTTACGAGTGTGACAGACACACGCACCAACCAACCAAGGCTGACCAACCAGTGTAATGTGTTCAATGAGATTCCTATCAACATTTCCACTAATGTAGGAGAAATTACGCACAAAAAATATGTTAACTTATTTAAAAATTTAAGGAGACACCTGGTGCTTTATTACATAGTATTTGTTATCAGTAAACAACTTTTTGTAAAAGTTTGCCAGAACTTTTTCCTCACGACAAGTTCCATTTTTTCTACCATAAATTAAATTTTCATTACTGGAATATTTTTCGCCTTGTAAACAAAAGTGAGCGGCTGCCAGCTTATTTATACCATTTCAATAGTATCTGTGCAACTGCTCAAGTAGATATGAATATTTGGGAAAGTTGCAGGCAGGAGATATATAAATTTATGCTCAAATTAAGCTAATTATTAAAGTGATCATAATATCACTCAAAATAAGTGTACTCCCGAAGCTAAAAGTGAGAATTCTATTACGTTAGAGCTATGCTTCAGTAAAGCTCTGACAGTTCGAAGATGCTTCCTTTCTTTTTCAAAATTTCTTTCAATGGGTCAGGAATATATCGGAACAAATTTCAGTTAGTATGAATAAACTGCAAAATTTGTTTTTTGGACCCTTTTTGTGGTGTACAGGCATTCAGTTTACGGAACTGGATACATAAAATACGGGCAGACCAAGTAAACACTAGACTGCACATAATAATCAAATGTGGAGACTAAAAATTGTGAGCAACATAAGAATAATAATCGATAATTACAATACATGAGGGCCACCGTGATCAACATAGGATTTTTATCAACTTGTGGAATAAATTTTTTGCTGATCACTCTTTCTGGAGCATAGATCCACAACTTGAACCATCAGTTATAAAAAAGGCTGGAGGCTGCATGATGGATGACATCTAAACTTTTTTACTGGACGGTGAAAAGTGTAGCTGTTTCTTTTCGCATTTGTGTAGTTTTCACGTCACAGTAGACCTAGTAATCTTCCTGACCTATTTTTTACATCCTTATTGCCAGGGATTTAATCATTTTCATATATTATTTGAGATACCATCTATTCCAGCACGAAAAAATTGTTGTTTCGTATTCGAAGGTACAGTACACAAAACTGACGCTCTCTTCGATGTTCTCGCGTTGAACGTTGGCTGTAATGCAAGCCAAAGCACTCAACACTAATGTTTTTTAATTGCTGCTCTCACAGAAATCTCCATAATTTTTTTCTAATTGGTGCGACCAAAGACCTCTACACCAATGTTTTTTAATTGCTGCTTCCAAAGAATTCATGTTTTTTTTAATTGATGCTACCATATAACTCTACACTAATTTTTAAATTGCCGCAACCTGTCTGATTTAGCACACAAATTCTCGGATAGAGCGCGTAACTCCATGTCATCAAGTAAATGAAAGCATAATGAAATGTTACAATTTAAGTTCTAGAATTTTAAAATTCTATCTTTTGTGATAGTGTTTTACGCCATCCAATATGTAATGTAGAGCTGACTCTTCGTTCATTTCTGCTTGGCAACTTTTGGGAGCTAATTTTCATCGGCTGTCAACGACATTTTGAGATGCCGGAATTCATATTTTCCCAGTACAGCAGACGTGCTATATTACGGAGTGAAAGTTGAGCACAGAAAGTAATGTTTGGGAAACGTTGGGCACATTCAAACAATGTCAACGGGATTAATTAGGGTTTCTGGCATATTTTTTCTCCGAGTTGTTGATCGATGTGCAAAATATAAATGACTGCGTGCGCTTATTATTTCCATGGTCCAGGTAAACTAGAAAATATTGCGTGAATTACTCCTGTGTTATGGATAGGGTAGTCATGAATCAAATCATGCTTTGTGAGTTACAGATCGTAAACCTTGGGAAAATGATTGTCGAAATGGTGTTTGGATATTCCTCACTCTGGTGCACGCTAATTAAGTCTAGAAATATTTTTTCATCTCTTTTTTCACAATTTGCCTAACAGGAGCGCAATATTTTTTTTGAGTAACACTTTTCATAAGTGCCATCTTGTTCCATGGAAAGTGAAGTACTTTTTCTGCTGTCTCAATAAATCCTGGCCCTCTGATGGGAGGCAAGCGCTGTATGTGATTGAATTTCATTATATTTTTCTATCAGTCTAAAATCAGTGGAAGTTATCTGATTTTCCGTGAAGAGGATACAATTTTTGTCATTATCTTTTAAGTTACACGAACACTGAGTTTTTTAACCAACTCAGTATTGATTGTGAAGTCCAACAAAATTTAATTCTTCCTTGGCCTCTATCAGTTTGAACCTAAACCTACCTCTTCCTCTCAATTTTTGGGGAAGGCTATTCATCACTGAAAATTTCTCGTTTTAATTTTCAAAAACAATTATTTATCCCCAGCCTAGAGAAATTCACAGGCTGAAAATCGGAAATTTTCAATACCTTTTGCTGCAATATCATCAGAATCTTTTAAAGACTCCTCGTTCACATGTCACCTGCAGAAGCTCGTTCACTAGCCGTGGACGTCCTGGGCGGGGACATGGTGTGGGGTCCCGAGGACGTAGAACTGGACTTGGGACAGTCCACAGACACAGTGCTTGGGACTGGCGTTAACGCTGCGGTCCTCAGAGGCAAATTGTCTGCCTCAAAACTGAGCAACGACGCGTCTGCCGATGTGGCTGTCAAGATCCCGAAAAAGTTGCAAAATATCTCCGACATCAAGAAGGTCGTACTCGAGGCGCATATGATCAGGTGCGGTGTGGAATAAAATAGGGACTGGTGTGTGGCATGTAGACTAGAAATGGCATGTTGAATAGGAAATGGCAAACGGCATGTAGAATAGGAAATGGTAAATGGCATGTAGAATAGGAAATGGCATACGGCATGTAGGATAGAAAATGGCATATGACATGTAGAATAGGAAATGGTATATGGCATGTAGAATAGGAAATGGTACATGGCAAACAGAATAGAAATGGCACATAGAATAGAAAATGGCAACCAAAACGAGCCAAGTGGCCCATTCTCGAGTCGTCCCGTGCATTCAAATATCGATCGCTACGTGTCACATTTACAGACCAATCTCAATTTTCTTGATTTACATGTTGGGTGTCTTAAATTTGTGTTAATTGCTGCTGGTGCACTCAGTACGTGTGCAAGTTATTATTAGTTATTATTTTTACTATCAAGTTATTATCTTTGCTGAGTTTTCTACTATTAGTGATTACATCAAATTTGACCATTCAGTGAGAGCACACTGTGATGAAATTGTGCTTCTGGGAAAGCTTTGGCTCTGCTCAGGTTAGAAAGATAATATTGATCATAAAGTTAGTTGAGTAATACCCAGTCTAACTTCTTCGCCGCCTGTATGATGTTTTTCGCCGCCTGAATGCATGTTTTTCGCCGACTTAGCTATTAAATCGCTCAGGCGGCGAAAAAGTCAGACAGGGTAACGATCATTAAATCAAGAAACAAGGGACCGAAGATTCTCTTGTTTACTTCAGTCGACGCACACATTTGTTTTCTCTAAATTCTGTGAGTTTACATAAACTAGTGAAATTACATTATTTAGACTGAAACATTTTAAAATATGAGATGGTCCACATGACACGCTAAATTTTGTTTTTGAAAATTAAATTAAGTACCCTGAGCGCATTTATACTGAATTAAAATAAAAAGTATTTTATTTGTTTTTTAAGATGGCCATGCATAGATTATATATACAAGGTGTATTTCTTCAGTATTCATGCTGCTACATTTTCCTCGAAAGAAGACTTGATCAGCCTCCGTTTGACCGATGGATATAAGACTGTAAAAAATGTTTGAAGAAAATTTGTTTTTTTCTTCTATGTCAAATTTCGAGGATTTGTAGTTTCACATTTTGGCTACTCTTCAAATATTTCAAGCCAGAAAACATACAACAGCTATTTATCTTAAGTTTCATCGTCAGCCACGTTAATTTAAAGAAGTTTTTGACGCACAACTTCCTGTTTCTAGAAAACTTAAATATAAAATCTAATTCAGGTGTGTTTCAAAGCATTTTTTAATTATGAAAATATAGCAATCAATTTGAAATTTTTCAAAAAATCCCAATTTATTTTTTAATTTTTGCTTAGTAAAATGTGTATTGAATCAGATGAACACGAAGGAGCCATTATGGAATTAGATCCTACTTGCGCCGCATAACCGATAAGTAAAAACAAAGGACGTTAAATTGGGGCTGATCACAAGCAAGCTGAACTTCTCTTACCGTTCAGCTGATCGAATTAACTATTGAGATTACATGGCCGTGAGCCAAAATCATTCAAGCCAGACTTTTCTCATTTTTTACGTAAGGTTTATAAGTAATAGTTTCCGAGACGGCTTCTTGCCATGCGGAACCTAAGGTAGTAACTTAAACGTGAAAACCATTGTCCGTAGAGTTTCACTTGTGCAAATATATAAAGTAGTTATTTAAATCTGAAGACTATTGTCCGCAGAGTTTCAGCCATGTGAAAAATAAGGAAGTAACTTAAACGTGAAGACCCTTGTCCGTAGAGTTTCACGCACAAACATGTCCTGTTAGCGGTCAATGCACGAACGAAATGTCGAAATACTCTTGATTATTATCAGAATTATTTAGCACGTCATGTGTAGCACTATGAAATCAATCTAACTGGGCTAATATTTTAGTAAGGTTTCTTTCTGCCCGATCCTTGCGTTTGTTAGTTTAGAGCGAAATGTTTTTTCTCTCTAATGATGTATCGGTTTAAAATTATAGCTGGATGTAGTTCACTTTTTGAGGAGAGATACAGCATATGATGTTGCTAGAAGTAACATGCAGTGTGTGCAGTGCTTTGAAACGTGTTGTACATTGACATGCGCTATGTGAAGAATATCTAGATGTTGGAGGTAGTGAATTTGTGTGTGTAAGACGCAGCGGCTATCTACGTGCAGAAGGGAGTGAATTTTTAGGAGTGAAAGGCAGTGAACATACAAGAGTAGGGGACAGTGAATATGTAAGAGGAGGCAGAGAATATCTAAGTTTTAGTATCTAATATCTAATAGTAGCGGGCAGTGAATTTCTAAGTGTAGGAGGCAAATTATGCATAATAACTTGCAAACCTTGGACTTATGATCACTTTACGTTTTTATTTTCAGAGCATTAGTTAGATACCCATCAACAAAATGTCAGTAAAAAATATTTGACTTGGAAATATGGCCGCCCTCGACGCCTTCGTTCCAACTGCATGAAGGTTCTTCACACTGTGTGCCTCTCGAGTTCGTAAGCATTTTATTTGCACGTGATCTCTTCAACTGACTCTCTACTCTGAGATTTCTCTGAGAATTGTAACTTGAGATGTGAATATTCTTTACCCTACAACCGCAAATCAACAAAGGCGAATGTCATGCAGCGCTTCACCTTCCACGTGGATTTAAAGTTCACTAACACGTTTTAACATCCACGAATAATGCGAATATTGAAGTGTTTATTGCGCAGTGAACCCCTCAGGGTGATACAAATATTGTATCTATGGGAATTAGCACTCCCAAAGGGACAATGTGAAGGCCCGAGCTGAGAGTTAGGTAGGTCTTCTTTTTGTTGAAATAAAATGCTTTTGTTGTTTTAAGAACCATCTTTTTCGGTTCACTGCTGTCCTGCTTTTTCAGCACCTACCACTTTCTTCTTCAGCTTTGTTTCTTGAACTTCTTGTTCAAGAAACAGGAACTTGTTTCTTGTTTCTTGAACTTCTTTCTCATCTTACTGTTTCTATGCCCTTTCTGCATAGATTCCGCGTTTCCTTAACTCCACACTAAATGGTACCTTCTTTCTTCCTCTCTTTGGATCGCTTTTGCTGTGGATAGGGAGACTTAAACTAACTAATAATCTAATCTGTGCGATGTTGCAGGTCGGCGGAGGGGGAGCACGTGGTACGCGTGCTGGGGGTGGTGTTGAGCTCACGCCTCGTGGCCTACGTGATGCCGCGCCTCAGCCAGGACCTCCAGAGCTTCCTCAGGCACGCCCACGTCCCGCTGCCTGCCCACGTGAGCTCTCTTGTGTTCGAATTTATCACATATAACAAACAAACATCGGCATCTAAGGATGCTTTATCTCCAATTCAAGCCTTGTACAGATCACTTTGTACATTGAATTTTTTAAATGACTGCATCCCACCTTGTACATTGGTTTTTTAAATACCTACATATCACCTTCTACATTGGTTTTTCAAATGCCTAATAACTAACACCAGGACGCCATGATAGTTTCTCCCGGTCAAGACCGGTACCCATTTCAGACACCTGTAGTGCGTGAGTTCACGTGAGCTAATTTTTGCCAGAACTTTTCTAAAGCGTCGCATATCCCGTGAGCTGCGACCAGCCTCGCTGCCTTAAGTTTGCATCGAAGTGTCACCTGTCATGTCGAATGTCTCATTTCAATGTTGAGTTCTTTCCATTCAGATTTTGGCACGCACATTTGAAAATCATCAATTTTCAGGACAGACAGATTTCAATTTTCAGAACTGACTCGGAATTTTGAAGGTAAAGTTACCCATTCAATATTCGAGTATGAGGGAATTTAGCACAGTTCTGAAAATTATCAACTAGCTTTACTTGGAAAATGTTCCTTTCTAAAGTATGCTGAGGTGCGCAGTAGAGCGTTCAGCACATCGTGCACTTTACAAACAAATTTTAGAAAGGTGCTTCATGGTCATTTGAAAGAGCTGTAAATAATGCGCTACTTATTTTACAGCACCGGTTGCAGAGAATTCAATACTTGCATGTTGCAAAATTTTCGTCAAGCCTGTGGTTTATAGTTATTTTTTTAATTAAAAATGTAGATTACACAAACGTACGAAGTCAACAACAGTCATTAGTCGTAATGATCCACACACTGCAAGTAGTGTTCGCAGTAACGGTAAGCTTGCATCTGGTTCTCTGGAGAAAGTATAGATGAGCGCATTTGGAAGAACTTGAACAGCGGTAAAAAAGCGCTAACTGGAAAATACTTTCATAGCGTAAATGTCACTTGTTTCATCGCTCTCTGATAAATCCTAAATTTTAAAAGACCCTGGCTCACAAAATTGTGCTTTTTAAACTCTTTTCCACGTTTCTGAGGTCAGGAAGAACTGATTGGAAGTTCATCGAATTAGATATTGACACAAATTCCATTACAACCTCGGATGTCGCCCGTCTCAAGTCTTGCAGAAGTCAAAAATTCCGCACGTGAATTTGGTCACCGCGCGAAGTTTCATCGGAAACTTTTTTGATCGGTGAAAGTTGGGTGCTCTGAATTCCATCGATAGCTTTTCCGCCGTCTCGCAGCCCAACGGGTTGAAAAAATTCCAATCCACCTCTTATAAAATTTTTTACTTATTATTTTTCGGGCGTGCCTCATGCAAGGTACGTTAATACGTCCACAAATGATTCAAAAATATTTTATTTCGTAGAAGCAAAAGTGAAATTAAATTTGATAGCATTTAAAATCGGAATACTTTTACAAATTGTTATCATTTCACTCAAAATAAGCTGCAGAAATCGTTGCCTGTTCACTGAGCGATCTCCGTAGCATTTTTATAACGCCCATAGACTAACCAGCAAATTTTGTGCTACATTTATGAGTTTATTTCAGTCTCAGGTATCATGATATTTTTCTTTGTATCTCCTACCGATGTCCTTAGTCTCCTGCTGCTCGCAGCTCCGATGAAACTGTCATCGTAAATATACATTATTGCCTCGTAAGTTTTTTCGGTAGCATTTGCAAGATAATGGAGAGAGCTTGCACGTTGATTCTCAACCACACGGTT
Organism: Platorchestia sp. MABIK; assembly: GCA_014220935.1. Classification (NCBI taxonomy): domain Eukaryota; kingdom Metazoa; phylum Arthropoda; class Malacostraca; order Amphipoda; family Talitridae; genus Platorchestia; species Platorchestia sp. MABIK. The sequence continues at coordinate 17,539 of JACJUY010008910.1, read as the reverse complement.
CGTGCGATTCTTGTTCTGTGAAGCAAAAGACTTAGTGACATTAAGATATTTTTTCATTCTTCGGATGAAACGAACGATATCGAAGGTGAGAATATAGAACTTTACTCCCATATCAAATCCTTTGCTCTTTTCATTGGCCCAAAAATATTTTTGGTGCAATATTTTTTACTATAATTTAAGATTTACGTGTATCAATGGTACATTTAAGAGCCATTAATACAATTTAACATTTGTGTTTTATAATATTTTTTATATATGACACAAAAAATCTATCTGAGCATGCCGAGTGATAAAAGCTAAACCTTTTAACGTCAGCATTTTTGTACTAGTATTGCCGTTATCACAACCATTGTCAACAAACTGGCGCTGATCACAACCACTGTCAAAAAACTGGCGCATATATCAGGTTGTGTCCGACACCAAATTAACTCTGTGGCCGTTACCAGGTTGTGTCCGACACCAAATTAACTCTGTGGCCGTTACCAGGTTGTGTCCGACACCAAATTGACTCTGCGGCCACGGCTGTGTTGCAGGTGCAGGACTTGCTGGCTCTGCAGGCAGCGTCGGGTCTGCAGAGTCTGGAGAAGCTGCAGGTGGCGCACTGTGACGTCTCCAGCAGGAACTGCCTGCTGGACCACGGGTCTCCGCCCGTCCTCAAAATTGCGGATCTCGGCCGTGCCGTTCGGCTGGAGGGGCGACATTCTGTTGTTGGTGAGTTCAAATGCCACTCCTCATGTGTTACTCATTACGTTCTTCATATGTCTCATGCCACTCATTGCGTTCCTTAAATCACTCATGTCACTCAGTGTGTTCCTCATCTCACTCATGTCACTCAGTGTGTTCCTCATCTCACTCATGTCACTCAGTGTGTTCCTCATGTCACTCATTGTATTCCTCATGTCACTCACTGTGTGTTTTTAGTGAATGAACGGCCACTCTCTTGTTGGTGAGTCCAACTGCCATTTCTTCGTTGTGTAATGAATGAGCCGCCACTCACACGTCGGTGCTTCCAACTGCCACTCTTCAGTTGTCAATCATTGTGTGTATGTGATAATGAGTAATCGATCGTGGGTCCAACTGCCACTCCTTCATTGTGAGCCTGTGATGAATGAGTCGCTACTCTCATGTTGGTGGGTTCAAATGCCATTTTTCAGCTGTCACTCATTGTGTGTTTGTAATGAATGCACTGAAACTCGTTGGTGGGTTCAAATGCCACTCCTTACATGCCACTCGTTGTGTGACAGTGGTGAATGAGACGTCACTCTCTTTTTGGTGGGTCCAACTGCCTCCACACTGCCTCTCTTATTATCTGTTATGGTGAGATTGGTGGGATCTGAGGTTCTTACTTTCCATCCTGTGGTCACCACATGATGCTCTTGTATAGATCATGACACTGTAATGCGTGTGAACTTCTGAAGACATTGTGCTCTGGGGTGCCGTCGACTCTACCTTTCTTGAATGTTTTTAAATACTTCTTTCGTCATGGGGGCCACAATCCGATACGTTAAATTATACCACAACGTCTGTCGTGGCAATTTTCAGCTTGGCTCATTACCCTTCGAGGATGATTTAACTCGTCTTTATTTAGTTTGTCTCTATCGTAATACGATGAATGAACTCGTTCTCTAAATAATGTATGAAAAACAGCCATAAACTAGCTTATACGTCGATCCATGGCTCTTTTTAGCTGTCAATACGTTCATCATGAAAATTTTATAAATTAGCGATAAAAAGTTCTCTGAAAATGAAACGTTTCCTCCAAAAAAGGCACCAAAGAAAAATCAAGATTTTTTATACAAAGCAGTAACAAAAATCTGTGAAAGTAAAACGTCGGCAGAAACGTCCAAAAAATTTGTCAGAGAAAAATTTAATTTTTTTAAAAAGCTGTAATAAAATTCTCTAAAAAAGCCGCTAGAGAAATGACTGAGAATGACTTATTTCAACACCACCACCAGTGCACCACAAAGTCAGGCCAGAACGCTGGCTGCCGCCGGAGTCGCTGCTGGACAACGTTTACGGCAGCCACACCGACGCCTGGAGCTACGGGGTGCTGTTGTGGGAAATTTCCCATCGAGGGGCTCGGCCGTACCAGGTGGGGAAATATTACGGGGTGCTGTTGTGGGAAATTTCCCATCGAGGGGCTCGGCCGTACCAGGTGGGGAAATTTTACGGGGTGCTGTTGTGGGAAATTTCCCATCGAGGGGCTCGGCCGTGCCAGGTGGGAAAATTTCCGGAGCACTAGTATACTATCGGACACCAAAATGATGCAGGTATCCTTTAAATTATAATTAATAATAACTATTCTTGTTATCTTGACTGCTGTTCCCGCTACTTGAAATCAAAATCTAAGGTCCAGCTGCCAAGCTGTGCTCTCTCAATTTCCTGACTCGTACAATGCGATAACTTGGGAGCAATTTTATGGCCCATTGCATTGATTCTGATCCTAAAGCTCTGACAATGCTGAACTCTGTACCTCGGTTCTGAATCAGCCATTCGTGCTTTTCTCAGCGTACAATGGTTGGCAAAACACTATTTCTGACCCGTACGAGAGACTTGTGTTGTGTCTGTAATTATTGAGCTTCTTACTTCGTACGATAATGAGCACTGCTATCGTCGCGTGTACGAAGGTCATTTCACAGAACTTTACAGCTTTAAGTTATCAAGTTCCGATATCTTACCTTTGTATAGAGTAGGAGTTAATTGGCTTAACGTTATGTCCCACCGTCCTCTGAGAAGTTAATCGTGATAAAAATTGCAATAATGTCAGTGGAAAGTACTTCATTAATGCATAAATTGCCTTTGACTTCTTTATCGCTGAAATTGGCCGGAGTTCACCCCAAAAAATAGCACGGAACTTGCCCCGTGTGCCAACGTTCAAGGCGTCCAACTTTTCGAGAAATACGAGCGAGTGTGCTAGGTAGGCAGTAAATCTGGGTGTACATTTGCTAGTCGACCCGACAAGGCACACTGTAATACTTAGCAAGTATATTTTAGTGGTACTTGATGGATGTGTCGAGTAATTGCAGTGTACCTAATGCGTAAAAAACAGATGGCGATGTTTTGCCCAAGCTGCTTAAGGGACGTGAATGCTTTACTACTAATGAACGAATTGGACGTGAAACATGACCATTTTCCTGGGACTGGTCCTGCTGAAGTATTCTCTTCAGAAACCGACTGCACTTTTTGTGTTATTACTTCCTGCTGAAAGGCAGTAGGCCTTTCGAACGAATTCAAACCCGTGATTAAAATCGACTTCTGTTGGGAGTCCGGTAGAAAATCTCCTTTGTTTTGCACTACAATTTTATATTTGTGTTCTTGTTTAGAGAGACCGGCATGAATTCAAGCTATCGCCAGTGATTAACATCCATTTTTGTTGGGTGCTTGCTAGAGAACCCGCCTTGTGTTTTGCGCTACAATTTTTTTACTTATTTATTTGTTTGTGTTCTTGCTTGGAGAGATCTGCACGAATTCAAGCTATCGCCCGTGATTGATATCCATTTTTGTTGGGTGCTTGCTAGAGAACCCGCCTTGTGTTTTGCGCTACAATTTTTTTTTTGGTTTTGTTCTTGCTCGGAGAGGTCGGCGAACTCACGAAGGCTTGCAGCCTCAGCAGGTCAGGCCATCGCGATAGCAGGAAAATTTACGATAATTCAGTGTTTTAAAGGCTTTAACACTTTATGAAGGCTGCATGTCGCTTCGTTCAAATTCATAATATGATGCGCCAGACATTTTTCAGCATCGTTTATAATTTTCCTGACATTTGTTCACTCGTCACTTTTCGGTCATCAATTTTCTGCTTTCGTTGCGCTTCTATTTACCCGCAATTTTCTCGTCTTGGCTCAGGACTTATTCCTACTTTATGTTTTCATCAAAAGTAGTGACAGAGTCTCGTAAGCTATGATGCAAATTCTTTTACTCCTTAGTTTTATCATTATTTTACATTAAATGTAAAGCGCTCCCATATACCTTGTGATTCCGACCCGCTGCTTATATACTCGTTTAGGTGTTGATAGGGTTCTCTTTTATTCCACAACTCTATGGTATGATCCTACATCGTGTTCCCCATTTTCAGCATGACCACCTTAATTTGATAATTAAATACATCAATTATATTTTTTATTTTTCAATAAATTTATAATTAAAAGTGACATATTTCATCAAATTTTTTTCTTGGGTAATGAACGGATCAAAAGAAACTTTATGTAATAAAATAATACATATCTTGACTATTATTAGCAAAATAGTAATTATTACTCTTTGGGGACGAAAGTCATTATTTATATGAGTTAAATTATACTTTGAACTCAACGTGCGCCGAACGGAGGGGATTTTCATAATGCCGCTGACCCACCATTAGTCACAAACTCAATTTTCATGAATACTTAATTGAAGTTAAACGAAGGGATGAAACGAATTACCATTTTCGAAACAGTTTTCTACAATTAACTTTGAGTTTAACATTGAACATCCATTTCAATTTTCAAGGCTACCTAATTGAAGTTAAATGAAGGCACGATACAGTTAATGCTTGTTATTTTCACAATTTCTTCCACAGTTAACATTAAATTTGAGTTGAATATAGAAATTCAGTTTCAGTTTCAAAGTGTCAAGGATTTCAACACCGCGCTCATTACGTAATCACTTGTTCCTTCCCCCAGGACCTGGAAGACTCGGAGGTGCTTCTGAAGGTGGCGTCCGGTGAAGCCCTTTTACCCGAGTCCTGCTCTGCCTCCCCCCACCTACGCGCCCTACGCAGCAGCTGCCTCCTTAGGGAG
>JACJUY010008910.1:0-12339 GCA_014220935.1 Platorchestia sp. MABIK | reverse complement strand
GAGTGGCTTCATGTAAATTGTACTGGAATTCTGTTTCAATTGAAGCCTTGGAAATCTTTCATACTCGTGGATAAAATTAGTATATGAATGCATTGACATTATTTTGAAGTAAGAATGAAATGCCTCAGAAGTATTATTCATAAGGCTACTACTTCACAAGCAGACAAAGTTACTGGATTAAACTTCTTCCATAGAGTGAAGCAGTAGTGGCTGTAACCACTTTCTTGTCCATTAAACGTTTGGAAATGCTAAATAATGCCTCATTGGTATTATATCTGGGAATTACACCCTAATTATATTGCATATTTAACAAATTGATAAGCATGAAGCTTTTGAATGGCGGTCTCGCACTGGTGAGCAAAATTCCAAGATTTCAGGCTGATGAAGGCACCAAAATCTTCGGCTTGGTTCATGCATAAAGTGTGGGAATGCGTGTTGGTTTGAATACCTGACAACCACCGATGATCGTTCTAGAAGTGGTCGCCTACGAATTCTTCCCTGTAGAATTACTAAAGTCGTTAAATGAAGGTCACACAAAATCTGAAAAAATTCAATGAAGAAATCTGACAAAAAATATACAGTATTTGTATATCATTGAAAAATATGAATATTGTCAAGAAAAGAACATGAATTTATCACTACTAGACTCAAAGGTGTCAGCTAGTGCAAAATTTTTAAATAGAAAAATGAAAAATGTTTGCAATGATATGTTATTTTTTTTAGCAAATTTAATAAGGGTACGTTCACAAAAGATACTGTGTTTTCAGATGGGAAACTTTAGACTCTTTAACAAAGTTGAACTGCCATACTAACAGAGGGCACAAAAGTCTCGAGCAGACATCGCTGACTCCCGAATAAAAGTTTTTGGGTGTCCAAACACCAGCCTCGGTCTTGGTGTGAGCTTGCATTCCCTAAAACATGGAAAATCTTTCTTCGAACTAGATGAGAAGTGAACAAGAATTCGTTCATGGATTTTTTTTCCATGTTTTTATTGACTCCCATTCTTAAAAGTTTCCTAAAAAAATTTGGAAAACAAGCCGTTCTTATAGAAATATGAAAGCGTACCCTCTCATCCGTCAAACATACAATGGAGTTCAAATTCACTAGAAACGTTTTCCAAGGAGTTCGAAGGAGAGAATGGAGTCATCTCATCGCCGGATCTTAATAAAATAGATTTATTCATTTGGTCTATTTTCGAGTCTAAAATCTGTGCTTTCTTCCACACCACAACTGTAGCTCCGAAGAATTTTATCAAAAAAGCGTGGAAGAAAATTCTTTACGACAAGCTGCATGATGTGGCAGAGAGTTTTAAAGTAGACTCGAATTGCTGATTTGGGAACGAAAGAGACATGTTGAATAATAACTGGTCATTATAGAGACACAGATTAGGTTAGATATGAGTTTAAGCCTCCCTAACTGCTAAAAAAAAGCGTTCCGAAGAGAGGAAAGAACCATTTAGACAAAGCTTGTGGCATATTATCGTTAGTAGCGACTCGACTGTGAGGGAGCTCTTGGATCAATATATTCTGCCATGAACGTATCACACTCTAGAGGCACTACACTCGGCGCGGCTGTTGCAGCGATCTTCCTGAGACTCCTACGCAAGAAATCTTTTGCTCCACAATACGTCAGTCTCTTTTTCCACATCAAAAGAGGGTTGTTATATACGCGTGAAGTTGGATTGCGCTGTCAGGTACAGACATTGCTTCTTATAACTTCGGCCGTAGCCAATTCTTGCAAAAACTAATAACTGCACCACTGCCTTCCTTGCAGAGATCAAAAAATTGTGGCCTCTCGTCACAGAGTCCGCGTACTTCGCCTTGCTCGTCTTGTCAGGATGCGGGAGACGCGTCTCTTCGTTTCGACGCAGGTGAATTCTTCAATGAAAACAACATTTCTCGTCAAATTAATTTTTGAATGATTTGGGCAGTAAAAAAATTATGAGATTTTTTTAAACCCTCAGGCCTATTTTCCACCGAGCTAGCAGAGCAGCATCTGGAAAGCTCGGATGAGCTGTCTAGCAGATGGTCTGCGAAACTGGTAGGTAAGAAAAGTACGAGCCGTTGCCTTCACACTGAACTCGCACGGTTTATCCAGCATCCAACACGAGAAGTGATAATGCTATACCTACCTACCAGTCTCGCAGACCATCTGCTAGACAGCTCATGCGAGCTTGCTAGATGCTGCTTTGCTAGCTCAGTGTGAAATAGCCTTAGATTGCTCAGATGTAGGCCGGACGTTATGTACGTAACATCTTGAATCATCATTTATTGGGAGAATTTTTTTGCGTCTCTAAATTGCTAAACCTTTTTGCTCCCGTCGTATGAATGTCAGTGTTTTCTACCTGTCAGTCACTCTGAAGTTTTTACCTTAGTTAGTTTGTTTATGCCTTAACTCAAATAATTTTATTTTATGCAGGTTTTTAGTTTTCAATAAATTCCTCATTTAACGTGTTCGCTCAAACTATTTCAAGTATTTTTCAGTATTGAACATTGAGTATGGAGGCGTAGTACTTGAAAATAAATAACAACTAGTTATGAGAACATGGAGCGGTAGAAAGCACTCTCGTGTTTACTGCACAAATGTACGTACGTTAAAATATGAAAGAGATCACCCTTTCTCAATATTGTTGATAGTAAGACAAGTTTTCAGAATAGATAGCATGAATTTTACAAAATAAATCCGATAAATTTTGCTAGATAAATGGGACAAGTTTAGCAAGATGAGTGAGGTGTGTGTAGTGTAAATATAACTCTGAAGACTCGCTAATATAAAATACTGAGGATCACACATCGTTTGATCAAGTCCCAGATATCATTCCAGCTACCAGCTCCTCTCATCAGGTCCAGCAATTTTAAAAAGCGATTCATTAATTGCAGCAAATGAATTAATAATGTGCAAATGAAGCTCTATTGATGTGAAGCCCTCTAGATCCCAACGGTGCCTCAAGCGCCAGCCTTTTTGAAAGTGTCAGAAAACAGCTTTAAAGTTTGGTGATTTTGAAATCCGGATATCTCAGCAATTGATAAGGATATTTCATCAATTTGCAATCATGTTTTTGTATCTACGACTCACTCTCCTGACAGGAAGATTTGGGATGACGGTGGTACACATACCTCGTTATCACTGTACGCGGCTTTTGGTACCAAAATATGCAACTTTCGAAAAAATTCTTTGAAATGACGTTTGTGCCGCATTTGTACGAATGTGCCCTTGACTAAAACAATTATTTGTTTCAAGTTATTTATAGCGTCAATTTAATCATCAGGTCCCCTCAGCTCTCAGCCAACCAACTTCTTCTGCAGCCACGAGGCCGGATGCGTTAGAGTGGCAAACGCGACAAATGTTCCCTACGACGTAATGGATTGCAGGAGCAATCTAAAAATCGATCAATGTGAACAGGATCGTTTTCGAAGCGACGGAAAGTACTTCCATGATAATAGAAGAGGGAATCGTCTTGCAGATGATTTCCGAGCTAACGAATGTTGTGATTCCCAAAAGAATTCTGGAAATGGGATCAGATGGCATGCTAGAAACAGTTTCAACAGGTATGCCGGAAAAGAAATCAGACTGAATTGCTGCAATGCTAGTGCACTGCCTGCGCAACACTACCCGGGGGATCACAATCCTGATCGTTCCGACGTTGATACTCTAAAACATCGGAACTTGTTGCTTGCTGAAACAATTGATGCCCGTCCTAGCAATATTACTAATACTACCCAACCTATCCCTGCTCTAAATACCTCTGCTTTTACCACTTCTGCCCTAGATACTCCTGTTTTAAATTCGTCTGCTCTTACCACGTCTGCCCTTAACACCTCTGCTGTTAACACCTCTGCTGTTAACACCTCTGCTGTTAACACCTCTGCTGTTAACACCTCTGCTGTTAACACCTCTGCTGTTAACACCTCTGCTGTTAACACCTCTGCTGTTAACACCTCTGCTCATAATTACTCTGCCTTTACTTTTTCTGCTCCTAGTTTCTCTGCCCTTGGTTCTTCTGCCCTTGGTTCTTCTGCCCTCAATTCTTCTGCCCTTAATTCTTCTGCCCTTAATTCTTCTGCCCTTAACTCCTCTGCCCATAACACCCGCGCCCTCAGCACAGCGTCAAGACATCCAGACGCTCGAAATGAGATTTGCAAGTGGCACAACTCTAGCAATCCTCCCGCCAGTTTTTGTGCCGCCATCGCGTCCGATGCAGAGTCCATTTCTGGTGTGCCTTCTCCAAGTCACATAGATGAGCTCTCGTGCCACTTCCGATGTGCTGGCAAGAGCTCTCGCGAGCAGCCAAGGACGTTGCTTCGAGAAAATGACTTCAGTTTAGCCAGAAGTGTCCCTAGGCGCCAAAGAGGCAGCTCTTACGTCAATATGTTCCGCGCTGGAACGAACTCATGAGAAAGCGCAGTCAAAAGAATGCAGTCGCAGTTGAACTTTAATTATGGACGTGAATGGTAAATTATCTTTGGAATGATCCGGGCTTTGTAAATGCAGGGGACGAAGTGTTCGGTGTGTTTCTGAACAATGGAATATTCTTTTGAAAGGCTCCAATTTGCTTCGCTCAAGTCGAGTCTGATGTTCTGCTTTCTTTTCATTAGTGACAACTCGACGTCATCGTTGCGTCGAATTATGATAACAACGAGTAGCTTAATTAACGAACTTCGTTGGAACAAAAATTACGGTGTCCTAATTGTCCACTGCACCTTGAAAAAACGAGTAATTTTGCTTGGTAGCTCAAGCAGTAACTTTGTTACTCTCTTTGAGCGTGCCACATATGACCTGCCTAATCTGCATAAATTCGCGTAATTAGTAAGTGAAGGAGTTCTCATTACGTGAGTTTTGTTTCATATCCGAACACGCTCGTGTTTCCCCATCTCAATGAGACCACAGTACAATAGAATACAGAAGCAACCCCCGTGGAACTCCTAACGAATCTTATAATAATTTCCTTTGTGCAAAGCCACAACGTGAATTTTCTGGCATCTTGTGGCTGTTCGACTGCAGTAGATCTATTTTATGACACTATTCTGGTGAGTATTTTGTGAAATCCTGTCGGTCGATATCACCTCATACGGTTTTGCTCAAATTTTTTTTAAACATATTTCAATGCTCATGAGTGAGAGAAGCGCACCGTGTGCTGTGAACAGAAAGACAAGTTTTGTCTGTGGCAGACGTACTTACTAGGGCTGATTAGAGTTAAGTCTTTCATTGTCTTCGTCCGCTGTTGTATGATTGGCTACAGCTCCAGTGGCCAATCACCGAAAGGCAGCCGCTCGCTACGAATTACCTTTGACTTTTGAAGTGCTTCTTTTGAGTGTAACGTGTTCTTTTTCACATGCTGTGTGGTCACTTTAGACAAATACGTAGAAAGTCCTTCACAGTTTAGCTTTCACTGAAAAGTCCTTAACACATTGGCTGCAGTATGACCCACAGGTGGGTTGTGCTTAAGTTTTTCCAAGTGCGAAAGCGACCCATTGGTGAGTGATTTGAAAATTGTTTTACAATCTTTTCAAATTAATAAATTAATTGTATATGATAGACCCAGTTAATTTTTTGCTGTGTATAAAAATTTTACCAACTTTTGAGCACAAAGTTGAGTTGAATATTAATCTTCAGTTTAATGAATCACAGTCACGTGTTAACCCAAATATCATCTCCCTTGTAAGACAATACGGATTCATGACAGGTTCAAAATTCGAAAATAATTATTTTCGTAATGTTTGCATCTTTATGTACAGCACGAGACCAAGTGAAAGCCAGACACATGCACCACGTCTGTAATTGGGCGCGTGAGAGCAAGCAGTTTCGTGGCTGAGTTTACATTCCATTTTTTTGAGTTTTTTTTTGCCAGCCTGACATAACTCGTAGGCTACGAGTGCTTAATGAGTTATCAAATAGTAGTACGAGTGATTTCAAAATGCAAGTGTGTTTCGTAATTCTTGAATGGCTGTAAACGTACTTGTGTTTGTGCATTTAGTACCTGTTATATAAATACAATGAATTACATAAGAGTCATTCTACTGTAAGCCACTTGAATTTTGCTTCAAACTACTTCAATTCTACCGTAAACTACTTGAATTTTGCCGCAAACTGCATGAAATCTGCTCTAAGCTACTTGATACCTGTTATCAGAAACTACGGCCTATTTTACCATGCCGTATCATGGTTATTCTATCGACCACTTCAAGTCGCAGGGTGCGTGCTCAACATTGACTAAATACGGCAACTTAAGCGGCCCATAGACGATCATTTTAATTGTCAATATCATTGACTCAATATATTGATGAGATTTTTTGTTGCCCACAAAGTCAATTAATTGACGGTCATCAATCAAGCCCACAGACGATCAATTAAATTGTCAATATTCATCATTGTCAATGATATTGACAATAAAATTGATCGTCTATGGGCCGCTTTAGAATTATTTTTATGCGCTTTGGCTGCCTTGAGAAGGACCTCAAACCCTGTTTTGGTGCAAGAAATGACCTCCGTGCACAGTTTATACAGTTTTGCTCGTAAGGGATGAGGAATTATTTGAGACACTGTTTAAAACTTTTGACTGCAGCAGGTAGAACTTAAGTTAAAATTCAGCTTAAATATCAAGTCAATTGTAGTAAGAAATGCTGAAAATAACAAGCATTAACTAGATCGTGCCTTTATTTAGTTTTGATTACGTATTTATGAACATTGAGTTTTTGGCAACTCGTCGGTCAGCAGCATAATGAAAATCTCCTCCGTGGCCACCGGTGGCTCACGTCGCAGTCAAAGTGTTAAAAAAGCAGTACTCCCTCACGGTTGAATCAAAACTGGTGAGCAGTTAAGATATTATGATACTGGCTTGTTTAGGTCCATGACTGACTTTGACAAAAATATGCTATTTGAGCAGTGGTCACGGCCAACAGAGGTGGCTGCGTGGATTACACGTATTTTTCACTTTTTCGATTACTTTTTCATAACATGAGCAACATTTAGGAATCTGCAATAGCATATTCAGTGTGTTCGTAGTAAAATAGCTTATTTATGATGCATTCTCCAAACAGGGTTCAGCTACATATGGAAGGTAAAGCTGTCAATATTTAGCAAGTTCCATAAACAATTTTCTTAAATGTATCATTTATTTCTGCTTGATTATTCTGCGTTTATTATGGGGAGACAATTTATTCTCGACATGCATTTGATAATTAGAACGCGTTGTGTGATCGGAATATCTAGTAAAATAACTGTTCCAATCTACAGTCCAGACGCTAGCGGCTCTTCATATTTTCTCGAGGAAAATTCCCCAGCCTTTGTAGGGAAACGAGCAGGAGTGACTGCTGCTGTTGTCAAGTTTGATGAGCGCTGCCCTACTTCAACACGCAAGCTGTATTTCTAGGCATTTTTGGGTAATTCTAGGTTATTTTAGGCAATTTTTGGCAATTTTAGGTCCGCGTGGCAAGTACCACTAAGTCTTGCACTCGTGCTATAGTGACTGCGATTTTTTGAGGTTTTGAGTCGCTCGTTTGGGATTGGGTGGAATTCTGAATAACATTACATAGGATTCGATAGCCATTATAAATGTTTGTTCTTAACAAACATTCAGTCTAGAACACAAGAAACAAACGTTCAGTCTAGAACACAATGTCTATTGACACCAATAAACATTAGAAATGTTTTTAGATTTAAATAATGCCAACTTGAATTTATTTTTTCCATCGCTGGTAATTGCTCGCCTTCAATGTAAAGTATGAACCATTTTATAAAAGCACAGAGCGAATCTCATCACGCACTCCGAGACTCTGAAGTAAAGTTTAGTCGCGAGGTCATTGCCCTGCAGGTTCTCCAATTGAGAACGTGGTAACTTCATGTTCCAGTTCTTCATATTTAAATCTTAAGATTTTTACACTTAACCCTTAACTGCCGAAATATTTTTCCTCGTATTCCCAACATCACAACCACTGTCATTAGACTGTAAACAAACGTGTAAGAAAATTCATCACAAAGCATTTTATATCATCACAAAGCATCAGGTTATCACCAACATGAAAATGGGGACGGAACTGCCGTTCCGCAGAAAGCTTCAAAAATTATATTGCGGTACAAATTCGACAAGAAATAAATTGTCAGTAGTTTTAGTGTGTGTGCCATAAATGGCAAGTGTTAAGGGTAAACACGTTGACTAAGTATCGAGACATGTGTACCACGAGGTAAATTGCCCATTTGTCTACCGGTAGAAATGATTAGCATTTCAATTCTTTCACGATCTTTTTCAAAATTAATTTTAGCAAACGAGGTAAAATATAGTCGTGCTAATGCATTTTGCACATTTTTTAGAAAGGATAGGAATAGGTTTGAGCAATACAGTCGGTATTTCAGTTCTGCTACCGAGTAGCAAAACTGAAAAATTGATTAACCTAACTGAACATTACAGAACTGATTAACCTAACCGAACCAACTGTAGAGACCACAGCAACGTAGTCAACGCGTTCAGAAGTAGGAAGTGCGCACACTCTGCATTTGAAGCATTGCATCGATGTGATATGAAAATGACGTGACCCTTAAATGCTTGCAAGAGTGGATGTACGATGCTAGGGTTCGTTTGACAGAGTAACGTTACTAAAATCCTATTAGAACCAGACGCCTCGCTTTTGGCGTTGGTTTTCCTTTCCAAAAATTCTACTCAAAGTTTTTTGGTTCAAAAAAATGCTCAGTATAAAGTTCCACACACAGAAAATATTTTATAAGTTATCGCTCATTCAGCTGTGGCTGCTGCGCTTTCATTCACATGAATAAATGCGATAATTGCTAGAGATTAGCCGGCGAACGCATAACAGTGCCTGTTTTTCCACGAGAATACAATGATTAGGTAAGGTAATGAGAAATTGTCTTTATTTTCTGTTTTCTACCATGGATTCTCAAAAAAATTGATTTCGTACTATATTTATAAGTACTATGTAAAGCTTATGAGTGTGTGTAGCGTGATCTGTGAGAATTATCTTATTTTGCATCTACTCTAATGAACTAAACACGATTTCCCGTCTCTTGATGTTTAGAATCCGTTAGGTCATCATTCGATTTCATGGCTGTTAACATTGATGTCTTAAGAACTTGCATTGGTGACATTCAGATAATTCGTGTTTAAGAATATTTGCATATTTTTCTAAGCTGTAGATGTAAGTTTATATTTGTACAAATTGCAAATGTATGACATGATCATTTTTTGCTCTAAATATACAGTAAGTAAATCAAAGTTTGAAAAATGCTCGTGTTGCCGGAGCATGCATGTTTTTCGGCTCCCAAGCGATCATGCTCCGGCAAAAAATGTTTGACTGGGGATCGTCTCCAGGTAACCCACACTAGACACTTTTGCTAGACAGAAAATTTATCGTAATTAGATTACATTACACATTAGTTAAAGCCTCTCTAAATACAAAACCTGTGTACAAAAATGTGGGGAAAATGCAGGTATCATTTAGAGTAGAGCTAAGGAAATGTAGAATATATGCACAAGGTGTATTCCCACAGAAGATCCTCCGCACAAAGAAAAGGAGTTAGGGAGGATATTTATGAAACAAGATAAAAATTGAAGAAGAAAAAGTAACAGGTGCTGAAAAACATGGCAACAGTGTACCGAAAAATATGGTGCGTAACAAAACAAATGAACGATGCTATTTGAACAAAAAGAAGGCCCACACAACTTTCAGCTAGGGACCACGCATTTTCCTCCTGGGAGTACTAATTCCAAAAGAAACAATAGTTGTATCCCCTTAGATGAATTTCACGGCACTAATAACTTGAATTTAATCCTATACTTTCATTTGATTACTGTAAATGTACGTAGGGAAGGAAGAATAAGTACGTCATTAACTCTGATTAAATAACTCGATAATTACAATAAAGAATTCAAATGAAAATAAATTCATTAGAAACTTTATTTAACTATTATTTTGAGAAATCTATTGTCCATTAATCTATTTATTCTATAGGTCCAGTGACACGCTGGAAGGTGGCCATGCAACTGAACGCAAAGTTATTTAAAAATTTTATGCAAGCAGGTCTGTGTTCTCATTACAGACATTGCGGCAGGTATTCACCGAGTCACATTAAGTTACCTCGGTAATTTATTGCTGAACTAGGATTGCCGGTTTAAAATTTTCCTATCATGAGTTTTGAAGCATAGATGTCTTCAAATTAAATTTGGCCTCAAAAGTACCGGTAACTCAGCAGTGCTCTTTTTAGGTAAAACTTTTTCTCTTAAAGGCCTGGACTCGACGATTTTGGCGGGATAAAGTAAACCTGGAAACTGCGCTGCACTTTTTGCTGGTGCTGCGACTCGTAACTTGAGGGCCACGAGCTGCTCTCGTTAATATTGGCAGGATTAGAGTGAGATGGATTGGAGCGTGAAATCATTTTAAATTAATAATGTTAAACTAAATTAGACAATTTTTTCATAACACTTTGACCGCAAACTAAAGTTCAACATTGAACTAATATTCGAAGTCAATTGCATTAGTTTGTAATTTTGAAATAGCTGACGTTAACTGGGTCATGCCTTCCTTTAGCTATAATTAAGTATTTATGAAATATGAGTTTATGATTACTCTTCGGTCAGCAGCTTTATGAAAATCCCTTCCGTGGCCATCGGTGGCGCACGTTGCGGTCAAAGTGCTAGACCTCCCTAACGTTTAACCTCAATAAATGCGTTCCAGAGAGAGGAAGAATGAAGGCATCATTCAGTATATTTAGCACGAGCGTGTATTTATTACAGAAATAGTTGTAAAACGACATAAAATCATCTAATGTTGTTTACAATTCCAACATCAATGACCGAAATGCTTTTTGTAGATGCCTTATTTTGTACTTCTTAATTACTGAAAACGAAAAAAATGTTCTCAAACATAAGTGAAATCTGACTGTGAAATACTTTGTTAAATACTTACACCATCGAACTGACAGTTCAATCAGATGGCTTACTTCGTCCACCAGGCAGAAAGAGATGTGCAATGCATCGATTGTTTTTCTTTTTCACCAATGCGAAACATTGAGCCAAAATTCAGAAGTAGTTTTTAAGAACCGGCACGTGTAAGGCACGGGCCGGCACATATAAGTGTAAATAAATCCCTCACACCGTTCTTTTATTCTAAATGCTTCGATAAAAAGTTCACACCGTGCTGTGTTTCATGTATGATAATTTAAGGGAAATTACTGTGATGTCACATTCTAAAGCAAAACAATATGGCCGCTAATGGGTTAAAGTAAAATCACAGAGAAACTCGGCGTAAAATGAAATGAAATAAAATATAATCGTAAACAAAATAAAATCGTAAATAAAGAAATTCTGCGTCAATAAAAAATTAAGATCAAGCTTAAGTGGCACCACCAAAAGCGTAAAATTTAGGCATCAAGGCTAGCACAGCTCGCCACGCTAGCATAAGGAAGCGTTTGCATCTCATGGAGACGAAAAATTAAAATAAGTTAATGAATAAAAGATGAAAACACGCAGTATGTAACTAACGTGGTATGCTGGCTTTTTTCCCCACGAGTAAAACAGAAATAGAAAAAGAAGAAGGATAAAACCGATTTAATTGCAAATCTAAACCCACAATAGACTTCTGCAGCAAGTTTTGATGATTGTGTGGTTGGTAACTAGCATTGCTTGTGAAAATCTCAAACAACACGAGGTAAACTGACGAGAACAGACACTGTTACCTCACCCTCTTTAGCGTAGCTCAGGTACTCTACAGATTGAGGTTTTTGAGCGTTAACGAATGAGCGTTACGTCTTCAAGATGCGCTGACAGACAATTCATTTTAACACACTCTTAAGGTAGTGGGATTTAATTATTGGCCTAACATGAAATCTCAGCATGTGACGCTCGATTGTGTTGGAGCACAAGCGAAGCCTGTACAGCGCAAAGTATACCCTGAATAGTCATAGAGAAGCACGATAACTAAACTCATCCACAGGAGTTCCATTTTCAGACTGTAGTAGAACAGGGCATCTCCAACGGTGCACTCGCACACAGCATTATCCAAAACTATTTTTAAAAAATTTTACAGCATAATTCTCTAAGCTTGAAAATTAAAATTTTTATTTCCGACAAATGATACATGAAAAAGAAACGTCGAATGGCCTAATAGAATGTTAATTAGATATTCAGTAACAATTAAGTCAGAAGTTCAGGAAAAAACTCGACGCATGCTGAGCGAATATTGAGGCCATAAAAAGTCCTTCAGAGGCTATAAAAGGTCCTTCAAATTGAGCAGTAATGAGATGTCATTATTCCATGACATGCTTCTGTGAGCCACAAACGGGACAAGATAGCAGCACTGAAATACGTAGGATGTTGGACACATCAAAGGGGAA
>JACJUY010008909.1:15032-25398 GCA_014220935.1 Platorchestia sp. MABIK | reverse complement strand
TGGAGCTTTAATTTCGATATTTTCCCCAGGTGAGATACTGTTAAAGGCTTACAACTATTTAAATATTGATAAAATTAACATTTTTATGTGTTTTCCAGAAGACGTAAGTTACCTCAGCTATAGATGGGCCTTCAGGAGTTTTATCTTTCCATGCCCACTGTTTCTTTTAGTTTTCGTGCCATCTTCTCTATTCATTCTTAGACTTTTTTCCCTCTTTCTTCCCAACTTGCTCTTTCTGTGCATAAGGTATTCTGTGTGAGAACACATATTTTACGTGGATTTTCGTTTTCTACAGTCCTTACTAAATGTTTTTTTTTTCGCTCTCGTGATCTCCATGGTTGTGGCCAGACAGTCATAAAATTACTATTATAATTAAAAAAAAAAACAATTACTCACAAGTGTGGCTACAGTTAAATCCTTCCCAGTTCGATGTAGCGCTCATGTTGTAAGTTGTAAGAAGAGTGACGTATCTTGCATGTAGTGGTCAGTCGTTAGTTCGCAACCCACACGTGGTTGTCGTTAGTTCATTTGCAGCTGATGCGCAACCCACAAGTGGTTGTCGTAAGTTCATGTACAAGCTCATGCATCTCTGATACACGATGTATGTTTTCGGCCTCCTCTCAGCCGAGATGTGACCGTGTGGCATTCGAAATGAGAATTATTCGTGCGTACGTTTGTTTTGCGGAATGTATGAAGGATGAAAGCTTCNTGACGTAGATGCTGATATCACTGAGGTGGCGGTAACGGGACAGGAGCGCTAGTGACGTAATGCAGACGTCAGGAGCAGGTCGGTCAGAGCACACTACGCACGTCGGCCGATCTCCGCACGTCACTGCAAATATGACCACACAGCCGCTGTGTGACTCGACCGTTTGTGTGACGTGCGAAGGCTTCACCTAAACTTTATTTAGGCATCGAAATTTTCTCTGTATTTTAGGATCTTCTCCCTGCATGAAACCGTTTCCCAATTTTTGAACATTCTCTATGGTTTCCCTGTATTACACTCTGACTGCGTAGAGCTGTGATATCGCACAATGTCAGGTAACGTTATTTCTTACAGTACCAATATGGGCAACACCTGAGAGTTCTATAGCTCTTAACGCGTGACGACTGTACGCTTAGTATGGATTGAATATGGATATGGATATGAACACCATGATATGGATAGCTTCTGAGGATATGCTGGAGGTAAAACCTACGGATAAAAACAGCAAATAAAAAAACCTGCTGTTTTTACCATACTCCATTGATGTACATACCTTGTGCATAAATTCAGTGTTCCCAAACTCCATACTAAACGGTGCCTTCCTGCTTCCTTTTATTTGAAACACCTCCCTCCTCTGACTGTAGTAGATCTGCGGGTGCGGATCCTCTGAGGAAGCGTTTGCTGTTAACTAATTGCTCCAGAGCTGACGCTAAGACTACGGGGCTTTGTCCAGGTCTCTCATTCACTCTCGATTTCTTTGGATGCTGGAGATTTTTTGCTCTTTTTTGTTATCGTATTCGACTGAAGCGCCCAAAAAGTCTCTTTGGCCGGAGGCCTTTTAAGGTCTCCCTTTTTTAAGGAAGCCTTTTTTTCCCCGTGGCGTATGCTCTTGCTTGCCTCTCTGTTGTAGCGGCAGTCTTTTGGGTCTTTCTCTCTTCGTTGCAACTATAGTTGAGAAAGCGGAAATCTATCTACGGGATTGGAAAAAAGTACCTGGGTTATGTTAATTAGTAATATATCTATGGTGGGATAGTGTGGGGAAATAAAATTCGTCCTCTCGTTAGTTTACTAACTATCATGACACCATATAGAAGTTCATTTTTCAATGTGCCTTTTTTTCTTAAATTTCCTTCTGAAGTTTTCCTCCAAAACTTTCAACAGCGACGCGCAGTTTCTCTTGCATTTCAATAACAGCTTGGCGTTTACTCATTTTCAGGACGCTACAGAAGGTTTTAACTACAAAATCTGTCTGAAACGTAAAAGCAAGACAACGGCAATTAATTGGGTGCAATAGTTTTGTAAAGACTAATGTTCGTAACTTTTATTTTAAATTGAAAACGAGTCCTGGGACTTTTTCTTAGCGCTGTTTATACGTAGACTACGATAATTACTTGAAGGGCCTTTTTCTTCGAGTAATTCTTAACTTGAGCTTTTTTCAAATAATTTGAGCGGTGAAGAATTTTCAATCTTGTCCAAACTACGCCTCTTCGATCTCGGTGGTAATATACTTACTGCAATTCATTGTTTACTGAACGGTGCAGTGCGAGAAGCCTGCTGCTTATACCATGCTCCATTGATGCACATACCTTGTGCATAGATTCAGTGTTCCCTCAACTCCATACTAAACGGTGCCTTCCTCCTTCTTTTTTTTAAACACTTTTGTTTTAGATGCGGAGGCTTTAACCTAACTTATCTTTTACTGAGGCATTAAGCATGAGTAAAGAAGGGAATCTTGGAAACTCACAGCAACCATACCATCCCGTATCGTGAGTGGCAGCTAAATTGGAAAAACTCTGATCATTTATTGGTTTGCTTTTCACCGTCCATTCATTGTTTCCAGTAATAAAATCAAGCTGAGTTTAGTTCTGTGTTTTTAACGATAACAAAGTAAGATTTAAGATTCTAACGAGCTGTTTTGTGGACTCTGTATAAATTGTTTATCGCTTTCACGAAGAGCATTTATCCAAAATAAATAAATATGAACACCTGGCTGAACAGTCATGGGTAATCTGATATAGTTTTACATACGTCAGATGTTTCCTTCTCGCATAAAACACGAGAAATTTTGTCAAGGTTCATGCGAACATCACAACTTGGTAATACTCGACGCCGGAGGGGACCAACTACCATACCTAAACTACTTCCATGTATTTCATTCCATGTCAAATTCGTACCCCAGAGGGTTTTTTTTGTTGATGGTCACTGCCGAGTTGAAGTTTCTTCCTTGTTCTGGAGTGGGCGACGTTAGAACAAGGTTCTGATGTGTTATTACCATGGTTTTAAAAACGGGATCATGAGTCCAATATCCTAGCTTGAAAAGGTTAACAGTTTGATTGCCGGTGGTTAAACTGAAGGTCAATAATCAGATCTAAAAAAATCAGTTTCAGTGTGCAATATATGAAAAAAACACAAATAAAGGTTGTTTCCTTCATTCTGTTTTGATTAAGTACACATGAAAAATAAGTTTGTGATCACCGGGGCTTAGCCGTGTTTTGAAAACGCCCTCATGCAGTGACTTACGTGCGTCACGCGTTAACGGGTTGAGCTCGGTTTCTATGTCTGACGTCAATTTGCGTTGTCTCACATAGTCGGTGACAGAAGGGATCGGTTGACACGTATTGGGACAAATGTGCACCACTAAGTCGAATGCTCATTTACGAACCAATGTAAATGAAAAAAGTTTCAACCAATTCGCGAGGTTTTTTTTAAAGGAATTTAATAGTATGGCTAAATATTATCGTGCACCTATACTTTTTAAATTTTTTATAAAGGATTGAAACTTGTTCGAGCAGTAAAGCCGATTATCTAATTCTGTTTCTTACAACTTAATTATGATCCGCGCAAACTTAGTCAATGTATTAAGTAGTTTAATTGTGCGGATGTCCTCGTACAAGCTCCTGACTCAAGGAGTCAGTCACGTGTTCGTCAAACTTGAAACAAATGTGGCGAATCTCGAGTGTGTCAGTTCCCGAGCTGAGAGCTAGGTAAGCCTTCGTTTTGTTGAAATAAAGTTTTTGTTTGTTTTGTTAAGGACCATCTTTTTTTCGGTTCACTGCTTTTCCGTTTTTCAGTACCTTCTACTTTTTGTTTCAACTTTTATCTTGTTTCACAAATATCTTTCTCAACTTACTATTTTTATGCATCTTGTTCATAGATTCCACTCTCCCTCGAGTCTATACAAAGTGGTATCTTCTTCCTTCCTCCCTTTGAACCTTTTTGTTGCTTTTAGGGAGGCTCAAACTATCATATGATCTACTAATCTTGAGATTTTGTGATGAATCATAAAATGTAATCGGAGATTCGATTTGCTATTGCAGTGTGTGCCAACGTATTGCATTGATATCTGGATTGAGCCACCGTAGATGACGTCTAAACGTAACAGTTTGACACGTTCGCTGCTTATGTTAATTAAGTTAGGTTAGGTTTAAAAAAAGACTTTACTGCACAAAAAAAAAATTGGAACTCTCATAAGAAACGTGAAAATGTAATAGCATGATGATATTTTACCCCGTATGCCTAAATCTCTTCTAAAAAAGATGTTGAAATAATTTAAATGCTGTTCATACACACGGATCCGTAAATGAGCAATTTACCTCGTGGTAAATCGGCAGTGAACGTGTTAAACCAACCGAACCAGCCAGCCACTGTATATGTGCTGCCGTCTTGTGTTGATTATTTCATTACCGGTGTACTTAGCTTTATTTCAAGCTAAACCATTACTCGACTGCCTGTTTTCCAGTAACCATTGTAAATGCGTCACGTTCCTTTTCTGTATCTTAATCTTCTCAGGGGGGATACAACTATTGTATCTATGGGAATTAGCGCTCCCAGGGGAAAATGTGTGAGGGCCCGAGCTGAGAGTTAGGTAGGCCTTCCTTTTGTTGAAAATAAAATACTTTTTGCTACGTTAAGGACCAGCTTTTTTCGGTTCACTGCTGTCTTGTTTTTCAGCACCTACTACTTTCTTCTTCAACTTTGATCTTGTTTCATGAACTTCTTTTTCAACTAACTGTTTCTATGCCCTTTTGCATAAATTCCGCGTTCCCTTAATTCCATACTAAATGATGCCTTTCTCCTTCCTCTCTTTGGATCGCATTTGTTGCGGATAGGGAGTCTTAAACTAACTAATAATCTAATCTGTCTCTTTATATTGTGCTAGAACATTGTCGGAATAAAGTTGAACTAAAATGAATATGCTGTAGGTCAGAAAACAAATTCGCAGTCATTATGCAATGTCGAGGTAAACAATTTATTGGGTGGGAGTAACTTTGTATGATTGGCTTATAACAGTGTGTACGTATATTGTATACTATTCTATTATTGTGTGCAATGTAGCTATCGCAACCGTGTTGTGTAATGAAGATCAAATCAGCTGTGAACCGGTTTTTTACAGCGCGGCGGTCACCCAAGGTGATGCACCCATACACGTGGACTTGCTGCAAGGAACCGCACGCATGTGTGAGCTGCCAACATCATACATCGTAGCATAGCACACATCTGCATGGCATACATCATAGCATAGCACGCATCATAGCACAGCACACACCATAGCATGGCACACATCATAGCATAGGAGACATCATAGCACACATCATACCATATCATAGCATACATCATACCATAGCATTCATCATACCATACAATACTATAGCATACATCATCATTGCCACTCTCCAATGACAATACGAGTTATCCATCCAATACGTACAAGCGCCTGGCGTTTCTGGGTCTGGACAGTGACGGTGCCCAGGTTTGCATCCGTTCGTTGTAGTTCCGTCAGCTCCGGGTAGGGATTGCCCCCTTTTCCTAAGCGTTTGTCTCCGCCTATGTGAAGGTCAAGTGTGCCGGAAAAATCCCTCCACTTGCGTTTTCGACGCTGGATAGAAAACAGCTTTTCGCTCGTATCTTGGATACGCTTCAGTTAGCCAATAGGCAGCCTCTCCACCTTACGTCCTATGACGTTAACCGACTTATTCCGCCTATGAGGTGGCTGGATCACTTCCACGTTTTCCCGGCGTGATGGAGTGCTCAGTATAGCAACCACCAGCGTCCGATTCCCTGCATTGTGATGCACGACGTCGCTCTGTGATAGTGTGTCCTCGTCTGTAGTGTGATAGAGTAGGTATCCCTTCCGCTCAGGAGTTGATTCAACGTTTGTAGTGTGATAGAATACGTAGCCCTTTCGCTCTGGAGTTGGTTAGACGTTCTTAGAATAAACTTGAGGAGTTTTAAGGCGTTAATCGGTGTATATGAGGTGGTAATGTGAAATTCGTTTGACAAGTGCTGTAAAAGTGAAATATCGGACGGCCGATGTTTTAGTGAGTCTGAATTCATCCAGATGAGTTCATTTTAATGTATTATATTCCTTCGATTGAAAGAGAAAAGGTTTATTGCGGGGTTTGTGTAAGGCAATTTTCTTATGTGTGTTAATTACTTTAGGTTAATACAAGGTTGGTTATCACGGTTTTGTGCGTGACAATGTACTACTCTTGCACGAGGTGATATCGTATTGCCTGTGAGAAGATAATTACAATTTCAGTGAGGTAATTCTTAGATTTCGGTGCCATGAAATGGTCGTATTTTTGCATTACGTTACTACATGAGGATAAAATGTTCACACTAGGGAATAATTACTTTCACTATATAATACGAACAATGTTATGCAAAATAATCACGTTTTTTTGCGAGACGATTGTAAAATTAGGTGTTAATTTAGGGGTGGTTTCTCTCCAACTAAGGTGTTCCTGAGGAAGGAAGGACGATAGCACGATTTTGTTAAAATTGAGGGAGTGTTTAATTTATGCACAAACTGTGTTTTTACGCCCTGCTCATGGAATCGGCAAGAGTAAAAAACTTATCAAACGTGATGACAGTTGATGGAAAAAAGGTGTCTAATATAGACAGCGGTGAACCACAAAAACGTATTTAAACGAAAAATTTATTCTATTTCAACTAAAGGAAAGC
The DNA here is from genome assembly GCA_014220935.1 of Platorchestia sp. MABIK. Classification (NCBI taxonomy): domain Eukaryota; kingdom Metazoa; phylum Arthropoda; class Malacostraca; order Amphipoda; family Talitridae; genus Platorchestia; species Platorchestia sp. MABIK. The sequence goes on along the minus strand of JACJUY010008909.1, from coordinate 18,728 downwards.
CTACCAAACCCTCAGCTGTTGACCTCACATCTTCCCTCTAGGGATGCTTATTCCCATAGATAAAATCGTGGTATCCCACTGAGGGAGGAAGAGATTGCAATGAGCTTTGAGTTTGAACTTAAATCTGAATTTCGAGTCCGTGCGTCCCGAGCAAAAGGTTAAGTAGGCCTTCCTTTTGTTGAAATAGAGTAAGGTTTTTGTTTTGTTATGGACAATATTTTTTCCGGTTCCCTGTTGTCTTGTTTTTCATCACCTACTACTTTATTTTCCAACTAATATCTTGTTTCGTAAACTTCTTTCTCAACTTCATTCTTCTATGCACCTTGTGCGTAGGTTCTGCGTTCTCTTAACTCCATACTAAATGGTGCCTGCCTCCTTCCTCTCTTTGGAACGCCTTCGTTGCGGTCAGGGAATCTTAAACTAACATATGGTCTAATCTTTGTTTCAAACCTGAATCACTTCGCGTCATCATTCATTGCATAAGTTGTTCCATTGAATAATTTTTCATTTCTGATTCAGTATCTCGTGGATGCGTTCTTCCGTTGCTTTTGTTTCGTATGGTGTTGTTTATAATTGTTGTGATTTTAGAGGTCTGTTGCTCTTATTCCCGGTATTGTTTTTTAACTTTGTACACTGTTATTTACTATGCAGCGTTTCTTTTATCCTATTCTGTTAATTTTGCAAATCAATATTCTTTGTTTACCTGCATTTTGTAATTAATTTTTTTTGAGTACGTTTACTGGTCAATTCATTAATTGATTTTTTCAAATTTCGTTTGTTTTTGTAATCATTAGTTCATAAACTCATTGATCTTTCATTTCTCATTATCTCTATTAGTTTCTTTATTAATAGATATTTATTTTTGTTTCAGAACGCTACCGAGACTCCCAGATCTCCGACTCCGAGTCGCTCTTCCTCGTCCTTCCCCATCAAAACTTCCCTTGGGGTGACCAACCTCACAACGTCCCCATTCCCCGTGTCTCGCCCTTCCACATTGGGGAGTAGCTCCACCCCATCCCTGCTGAGCGTCCCCATTCATTCCCCTCCTCCCAACGTCTCCCCACTGCGGTCTTCCCCAGTGCTGTGTCACCGCTCTTCCCTCCCCTGCCTTCCTTCATTCCTCATCCACCACTCCTTGCTTCCCCACCATTCCTCATTTCCCCATCACTCGTTACTCCCTCACCACTCTTTACTCCCTCACCACTCTTTACTCCCCCACCACTCTTTACTCCCCCACCACTCGTTGCTCCCTCACCACCCCCCACGTCGGCTGGCGGTGACCCGCTCTCTGAGCTCCAGCGTTTTCATCTCAACTGGCACCGTGACCTCGACTCCCCAAGTGTCCTCCCCAGACGTCTCGGAACACTCAACCGACAGGAACCCCCGCCTCCCCCCCATGGACCCCACCAAACCGACGTCGCTGGGGCCGCAGGCCGACGACGTCATGGAAGAAGACGACGCTCGGTCCGACAAGAAAGTTATCGTCGGCATCTGCGCCATGGCCAAGAAGTCCAATTCTAAGCCCATGAGGGAGATACTCACCAGGATGGAGGAGTTCGAGTATATCACCACAATCATCTTCCCTGAGGAGGTTATTCTCAAGGTGGGTGGTTCGGCTTGTGTGTGGGAGAGGGGAAAGTCTAAATGGGCGGTTTGGTTTGTTTACGGGCGAGGTTATTCTCAAGGTTCTTGGTTTCGTTTGTATGCGGGAGAGGTCAAAGTATAGGTGGGTAGTTCGGTTTGTGTGCGAGAGAGGGGAAAGTCAAAATGGGTGTTTTTTTTCTTAAGGGAGATTAAAGTCAATGTGGGTTGTTGGATTTGTTCTTGGGATAGGTTTTATTCGAAGTGAGCAATTGAATCATTTTCAGAAGTGTTCCTAAAAGTAGGGAATTGGATTCATAACTTGAAGAGGTTTCTAAAGGTGGGGTGTTGAACAGGTTAATTTCAAGACAGGCGGCTGTTGGACACAACCACGTACAGTGAAATGTGTATCGGAAATCTCCCACATGACCGGAAATAGCGGAAATATGTTCAGTACTCTTATGCTACTGCTTGAGTGCTACTGTACAACTGTCGCATGTTGAGGTACTGTAGCTCATAACTCTACAACCATGGCTGCAGCACATGCCACATGTCACGCACAACTATAAAACTCTACAACCATGACAGCAGCACATGCCACATGTCACCATACAACCATGGCAGCAGCACATGTAACTGAAGATCACGTTCGGTCGTGCCACAGAGCCCCATAGAGGAGTGGCCGCTGTGCGACTGCCTCATCAGCTTCCACAGCGTCGGCTTCCCTCTGGAGAAGGCGCAGGCCTACGCCGCCCTCAGGAGGCCCTATGTCATCAACAACCTCGACATGCAGCACGACGTGCAGGTGAGGGGAGGCCATGTGTGTCTGGTGAGGGGCGGCGATACCAGGGTGTGGTGTCTTTTGAGGGGCTGCGATACCAGGGCCTGGTGAGGGGCGGCGATACCAGAGTCTTGTGTCTGGTGAGGAGCTACATTTCAAATTACCACCCAAAAATACGCAAAAAATCCTTGGTGTCCGGTGAGGAGGCGTACCACCCAAAATACGCAAAATATCCCACACAAAAATACGCAAATTGCCCGATGTCCCCATGGGGGTCTGGTGTCTGGCTATGGCTTGGATTTAAAATCCCTCCAAAAAAGAGCAATGAAGACTCGACATCACCGTCAGGGTGTTGCGTCTGGCTACGGTTTGCATAAAAAAATCCCACTTAGAAACCCGTAAAATCCCCAAAGAAAATTCTTTTGTGGTGTTTTTTTTCAGAGCGGGTGTTGTGCCTTGCCAGGGTTTGCCTAAAAAAATCACACCTAAAAACACGTTGAATATCCGAAGAAAGTGCCCATACAGTTTTTCATGGTTTTTGTTTCGGGGTAAAATTTTACGCGGACATGTACTTTTTTCAACGCGAACTTTACTCTCATCGGATGGTATTACTCCGCTGAGCGTAGCTATTTTGTGTTGTAACCTCGAGCTGCTTTTTTAGATCGCAGTGTCGGTCAATAATTGTTGAAATAGACTGGCACTGTTCGCTGAGAACACTCTCACCATCTCGCCAGGCACGGGTCCATTGGTTAACTTTTTGACCGCAATTAGTTAAACTAGAGTTTAAAATTTTAGAAAAGGCCAACTAAAGTTTTTTTTGGAGCAATTTTAGAAATAGCCAACATTAACTGGATCATGCCTTTAATTAGCTTTAATTATTTATGTAAATTGAGTTTGTGACTACTGGTCGGTTAGCAGCCTTATAAAAATCCCTTTCGTGGCCACCGGTGGTGCACGTTATGATCAAAGGGTTAATCATTTAGTGTGGGCTATGATGACCTACCGAACAAACTGGCTCTCTATGTGACGTCTTCATCGTTGGTTCTTACATTGCTATGACTTTTGGGTAGTAATTACTGATTAATTAATAATAAATAATATTTTACTGAATAATTAAGTGGGAAATTCGAGGGTGGCGCTTTGTTATAAGCGTGTGTTTTTTATTTTATATTTATAATTTCAAATATATATATATAGTTATATTTATAGTCAGCGATTTATAGTCCGGCCCTAGATGGTCTGCTTTCATTTTCAAGTTCAAGCGTGCTGACACTAAGCCAGTGCTGACACTAAGCCAGTGCTGACACTAAGCCAGTGCTGACACTAAGCCAGTG
>JACJUY010008907.1:8638-21417 GCA_014220935.1 Platorchestia sp. MABIK | reverse complement strand
TTTCTCTCCCCCTACTTTTGTCATGAACTAACCACTTTTGGTTTTTATTTTTTCAGACTTACTGAAGATGGAGCTGGTCTCCGAAACGTTTGAAATTGACTAATCCAGATATTTTAAATTTAGCTTCGTAATTTCATATTAAATATGATACCTATCCGTGTTGTGTTCTTCGTCCTTAAATTCTTAATGATAGTCCGACTAAGGAGTGTAAATTTTACGGAATTCATAAATGTTACTTTTATTAATACTTTAATGTATTTGCAGTATACATACGTACAAATGTATGTAACTACCAAATTTATCTAAAGTATTTACATACGTATTTACACACATATGAACATACATATATATATACTTATTTAGATACATTTAACGTGTTTGCAGTATATGTACATATGTATGTCAATACAGCATCTCCAATGATGGTTTCTGTATCATCTTTATTGTGAATAAACTGTTTTTTTCAATGCTTCATGGCTATGCATTACTAATTGGTTGGATTCTAGGGAATTGCAATTTTATAATTGCCTAATGCTGGTTAGGGAGAGTGCTTCCGTCTCTGCGCTGTACGTTTGTTACATTTTTTTGTGCGCTGTTCTCTGCGCTTAGGCCGCTCGAGGCATCGTGTTTTCTGATTCTTATCCCGTCCTTAAATACCTTCAGGAAAGTTGAACAATCAAACTCTGAGTTCATGTATTGAATAATACTTGAAAATATAACAAATGTATTCGGTGTTACGAAAGTGTGTTATGTTCAAGTGTGATTACGATCCATCTTGTCTTAGCATTCCTTCAGGAAAGTTTTAGAATCAAACTTGGAGTTCACGTCTTGAATATAACTGAAAAGTTGAACAATTATGTATTGCATACGTATATTACGTCCGAATATGATAACGATCTATCTCATTCTTGGATGCCTCTAAGGTAGTTGCACAATCAAACTCTCAGTTCAAGTTTTGAATAGAACTGAAAAATTAAAAAATTGAGTTAAAGCATTGTAATTAAACATTGAAATACTTATTAAGTATATCATGTTCGAATGAGGAAGCGAACGCTAAGGTAGAAGATTAATCATTGACGGAAATACGCTGAACATTGGAACCAACCGAACAATTGAGATCTAGTAAATTATTTTATATTAGAACCGGGTGGAAGCAGAATTAACACAATATCTGAGAATGTTTTTGGAAGGATGTGTGCTATGATAACCTGGAACGGGGAACGTGATACCCGGAGAGCAAACATTACACGAAAAGGAATGATTGAGGAAATGTTCGTGACAATAAGAAAATATTGCAGATCACACCCGATAGCTCGGATTGGAATCTGCACCACCGTCATCGAATGCAAGAAAACATCTCCTGCTCACAACAACTTCTCGCAGTTAAATTGTTTTTCGCAGTTTAATTATTGTTTTTTGCAGTTGAATTGTTTTTTGGAGTTACATTATTGTTTTTCGCAGTGAAATTTTTGTTTTTCGCAGTGAAATTTTTGTTTTTCGCAGTTGCATTATTGTTTTTGGAGTTACATTATTGTTTCTTGGAGTTACATTATCTTTTACTGGAGTTACACTATTGTTTCTTGGAGTTACATTTTTATTTTTGAAGTTACATTTTGGTTTCTTAGAGTTTAATTATTGTTCCTCACAGATAAATCATTGTTTTTCGTATTTAAGTTATTATTCCTCGCAGTTGAATAATTGTTTCTCTCACAGTTACCTTACTAGTTTTGCAGTTAATTGAGTTATCAATGCTGCTGCTTGTTCCTGCATGGAAAGCTGAGCGGAAGCAGCCCGATGCCTAATTGGTGCACAGGTTTCATGGATTTGTTTTGAAAGTCGAGCGCAGAACGTCGTAGTTTAACTGCAGTAATAATAATTAACCTGCATTCTAGGAGAAGATATATCTGTTTTTCAAGCCCACTCATCAGATGAGATTGGAAATGCAAAATGTAGATTGCTCGCAGTGCGCTAACCCCTCAGGGAAGTGCAATTACTTTTTATGGGAATTAGCGATCCCTGAAGGAAAATGTGAGATGCCGAGTTGAAGTTTGGTAGACCTACCTTTAGCTGAAACAAAACCGGTTTTAGTTGTGTTCCAAACTGCCTTTTTGTCATTTTCCTTTTTTCATTAAAGTTTTTCAGCATCTCTTACTTTCTTTTTCAATTTTTTTTCTTGTTTCATAAACCTCTTTCCTAAATGACTGTTTCAATGAGCATTGGATCTTGTGTAGAAACGTACTTTGTGCATAGATTCCCCATTTCCTTGACTCCATACTAAACAGTGCTTTTCTCCTTTCATTCTTCGGAACACCTTTGCTGCGGTCAGGGAGGCATAAACAAACGTATGTATTCTAATTAAATTCGTCAAAAAAAGAAGACATCTCCCGTCGGTGGAAGCCGTCACAAAATAGAGAAAACCTAAAAAATACCTTTACTCATCCGGGACGGCAATTTTACAGATCAATTGCAAAGTTTCCAGTACGTTGGAAGACGCTAGGGGATTCTCCTTTGTCTCTTCAAAGCCAAGCTTACCAAGGCGAGTATGGCTCGAATGACTGATTGTTTTATAATTCAAATTATACAGAAGGCGTATACATAACTCCTGTCTCCAGCGGATTCAAGGTTCATCATAGTGAACATGAGTGAAATTAGTGCACACAAAGTTCAATTTTTTCAGTCCATATAGGAGACATTAGTTGTACTCGAGGCCACTCGCAGGGGGGGACAATGTGAGGTCCCTAAATGAGAGTTAGGTAGGCCTTCTTTTTGTTGACGAACAATATTTTTGATTTGTTAAGGACTATCTTTTTTCGGTCAGCTGCTGTCCTATATATATTTCAGTCCCTCTGACATTTTTCTTTAACTTCTATTTTTTTCTAACCTTCCTTTTCAATTTACTGTTTCTGTGGGCACGGGAACCTGTGCGGGAACACAACTTGTGCATAGATTCCGCGTCCCCTTAACTCCATACTAAATGATGCCGTCTTCCTTTCTCTCTTTGAACATCTTTGTTGTGGTAAGGGAGGCTAAAACAAACCTGTGATCAAAATATCTTGGACACAAATACTGTGGAAGTAAAGCTTTCCATGAAAGGACGCAAAATAAATGGCGTGGTAGTGAAAAAATCAATTTGGGGGAATGATTAAAACACGACTCAATCGTATATTTTTTCTGGCACGAAATATTTTCTCATTGTTTGGACGCCGGAATTTCCACATTTCAAATAGCAAATACAAATCAGTTGAAAGCATGACTAGAAAGCTCTCTCCTCTGTGTCAGCATTCAATAAAAAGTTATCATGCGAGGAGGCGTTTTTTGCGAACTTGAAAAGTTGGTGAGTGCATGCAAGGCTTCCGAGCTCGCAGCCCACGCCGCGATGGGTTGAACTGCAGTTCAAAATTCAACCCAAATTTAAAGTAGAAAAGTATCAGCAGTTTTATAAAGACAAAGTATTAACTAGTTTCATTAAATTCCATTAATTATAAAAAATTGTTAAAATTTTTCAGACGACCCATAGGTGGGTCGTTTCGCAAGCAAAGTGTTGATGTTGAACCAAGGTTCGCCTGCACGCTGCGTCGCAGCTTTATAAACGAGTGCAACTGCAATGACTGGGCCCTTAACACTTTGAGTGCGACGTGACCCACCGGTGGTCACTGAGGGGATTTTTACAATGTTGCTGGCTGACCGATCAGCAGTCACTGACTCAATTTTCATGATTATTCAGTGAAAACTAAAAAAGTGCACGATCTATTCAATATTCGTTATTTTCGAAATTGATCCCTAAAAATGACTAATTTGAGTTGGATATAAACTTCAAATACGTCAAATAACCTCAAATAACTTAAAATAACTGGTGCTTCAAATGAGCACTTTGAAGGGGCTTAATAGTTCAATTTTTTTTCTGGCTAAAATGCTTGAATTTGGCCGTTTGCGAGATGTGACTGCTGCAGGAAACGATTTAAAGTAAGGGAGAGTTACAGACAGTTGAATGTAGTCGTCTGTGAATCTAAAGAATTGGCGTTCTTTTAGGCTACTGTCAGAGGAAACAGTGTCGGTTGGCTTCAGAGTCTGTTGTGGGTCTCAGACTTTTTTCTTTGATCTCCTTTTTTCCTAACCTGTCTCAAAATGCGGCCGACGTATCGTGTCACTGAGTTCAATGACGAATGCTTGCTTCTCTGTTTTTCGTCCTCCATTTTTCGGTTTTCGTGATATTCCGCTGCCTTTTTTCCCGCTTAGCTGATGTGTGCTCTGTGATGCGAACATTTTACGCTTCTAAAAGATCACCCAAACAACTCATATAAAGTTAGTCTGCAAGCTCATGCAGGCAAACTCTCAATTGAATATTACAATACCGCACAAGAGAACTCTGGTGTTCTCTCTGAAAAGTTCTTTTCTGGAAAACATTTCCCTCCTTGTAACAGAAATGCCGCACTCACCATGCTAAATAAATGAAATCATTTAAAACACTTCCGTTGTATTCTTTACGTCTAAAATTAACTCTGAACGCACAAAAATCTACAAAATTCCTTATATTTTTGAAACGCTGGAACTTTTATCAAGTATCGTACTTCAGAGGTCGACGCTCCGTCTAGCTCGGCCTGCGTATCGCTGCAAGGCGGTACAAATTTCCAAAGAAATTCTGTTTTCTTTACAGCCAAGTTTCGAAACAATCTTCAATATTTCATACCTGAAGTGTTTTTATTAGTCCCAGGAAAGCGGGGAGAAATTGCGATTCCTTCTTTCTCATTTTCTGGGACTGATCAGGAGAACTACCGTAGATTTTTTTTGAGATATTTTACTGCATTGTCTGTTTGTAGTGCTGGTTTGATGAAAAATTTCGAGCTTGTAGTCAGAAAAAAACATTCCTCACGTATCCACGATACAAACTAAATTCAAACTGGTCTCGTTCTTTGCATCAATTTCTGAAAAAAATTATTTGAAATTTTAAAGATACATGTCATAATTATTGTTACGCTTAGATAAGGTTTTAGTTTGTCTCGCTGAATTAATAATAACTCGTTGAGTGCGATGGGCTAAGCTGAATTTTAATGTTTTCGGTTGAATATTTCGGAATTAAATAGTTTAAGTGTTTCAAATTCAATGTAATGCACGTACGTTCACAGAGTTAAACGCACGGACATTTTCAACACAACGCCACGTCAATCTGTGATTTTGCTTCTTGATTCTGTCCCCTCAGGGGGATACAACTATTGTATCTATGGGAATTAGTGCTCCCAGGAGGACTATGTGAGGTCCCGAGCTAAAGGTTATGTAGGCTTTCTTTTTGTTAAAATAGAATAGGTTTTTGTTTTGTTACGGACCATCTTTTTTCGGTCCACTGCTGTCTTGTTTTTCAGCACCTACTACTTTCTTCTTCAACTTTTTCTTGTTTCATGAACTTTTTTCTTAGCTAACTGTTTCTATGGACCATGTGCATAGATTCCGCGTTCCCTTAACTCCATAGTAAATGGTGCCTTCATCCTTCCTCTCTTGGAACATCTTCGTCGTGGTAAATGGAGGCTAAGACTTTCTTATATAATAATAAAAATAATAATGATATTAGTAATAATAATAATAATAATAATAATAATAATTCTTGATTCTGTACAGCCTGTCGTGATCAACTGGGTTTTGGGTAAAATCAAATCACACTGGCCTACGTTACACTGTCGAAGCAACTAGCTGCAGCACCAATGCAACTCGCTGTAATTTTTGTGTCACCGATCTTTTCTACTTTTTCTACAGAGCTCGTTTGTGTGCAAATTGGAGTGGGTCTGACTTTGTAGCTGGAATTTTCCCGGGCTTCTGGTTGATGTTCTTGTTCGTTTCGAGTTTTCATATTTCCTACCAAGCCTTTTGTATTTGTGAAAAACGTTTCATTCAGATGCAGTCTTTGATAACGAATTTTTTGCTTGACAGTCTAGCTATTTCGTAGATCATTGTTATTGGTGAGGTCTAACGTGATTCAGAGCTACATCTACTGTTCAAGGCTAATGTGATTCAGAGCCACATTTACTGTTCAAGTCTAATGTGATTCAGAGCTACAGTTACTGTTGAAGTCTAATGTGATTCAGAGCCACATTTACTGTTGAAGGCTAATGGGATTCAGAGCCACATTTACTGTTGAAGTCTAATGTGATTCAGAGCCACATTTACTGTTGGAGTCTAATGTGATTCAGAGCCACATTTACTGTTGAAGTCTAATGTGATTCAGAGCCACATTTACTGTTGAAGTCTAATGTGATTCAGAGCCACATTTACTGTTGGAGTCTAATGAGATTCAAAGTTACAGTTACAGTTGAGGCATGCATCGTAATAATTTTTTTTGGGGAGCCAACACTTCATTACTGTTAGCATGAAGAAGGGAAACGTTCAATAGGTTATAAATTTTAATCAAACTCGTTTGCTTTAAAGTTTTAATCTTGAAATGACAAAAGACATTATATTTTAATTTTAACAAAAAAGGAAAAGTCCTCAGTGGGATGCATTTAGCGAATGAAACAGTCAACGAGGATAATTAAAGGCGAGGATTTCAAAGCCTGCGTGGGACGCAACAAACTGAAAGCGCAGAATTTAGCAAACGTTGATTTCCACTACTTAAAGGAGCACATTTAGTTTAGTGCTAGTACAGTGACGCCGGAGTTAACCAAAATTAATGTTGATGATGAAAATTGACATAATTTACCAAAATTAATGTAGATAATGAAAATTGACATAATTTACCAAAATTAATGTAGATAATGAAAATTGACATAATTTACCAAAATTAATGTAGATAATGAAAATTGACATAATTGACCAAAATTGATGTAGGTAATGAAAATTGACATGATTGACCAAAATTAATGGAGATAATGAAAATTGACGTAATTAATCAAAATTAATGTAGATAACCAAAATTTGCGTTAACACTTAATTATTTAAGGTTTGGGTCTGAAAGTGCTCGAAAATATAATATTTTCAGGCGAGCCTCAGGCTATGAATAAAACAACTCCATGGTCAATTTGCACTCAATCTGTATTGGCCATGTATCATTTCCTCAGTTTTTGTCCATTAAATCGAAATTATGCCAATTAATGGTAGGTCCAAATGGCCGCCATCGTGGTGAGAATTCGGAATATAACTTCAGGGATGCCACGATATTCAAGTCAACGCTTGATTCTCCTTGAAACTTCATGAGCGAGTTAATGGCACTTAACAGGATCTTATCACCTAAAGGCTTCAAGAAAAAATCGTTTTTAACGAAACTGTGGTAGCTCACTTCTGAGAGAAAGAAAAGTGCCGCTTATGCAACATGAATTCAGAAACTGAATGGCCGTAGCTCAGAAACCATTATAACTACGAAGTTAATTTTAGTACGAACTGAGCTGGTATACATTCTGTACAGTTCGGCAAAATTTCATGGATATTCATGGTACGATTCCTGAGAAACGCAGACATGCAAATATTAAGGGGCATGAGTAAAAACACAGTTTTGAGAAAATCAGCTTCAAACATTAAACTCGTCAGAAGTTTAGTAAAGAATAGCAGGAAGCATGAGTTTGAGCATCTACAGCATGGCGTTATTACCTAAGAGCATTTAAGAACTGTCCTGTACCATTTATGGGTGGAAGTCGTAAAATAGAAAATTTGGTGAAAAATCAGATTTTTGAGCCCCCACCCTTACCTTAACAACGATCCTTGCGACTCAGAAACAAGAAACAGCGGCAGCGCAGGTCGCGACCGCAAGATCCGCAATGTACACAAGACGAGCCGATCCCAAAAGTTGCGCAGGTCTCCATCGGTCCGGGAATGACCGAAAAATGGGGCGAGGAATTCTCTATTTTTTGAAAGAAATGCAAAGTTGATAAAGCGCGCGAAATAATGCAGATTGGGCGGAGTTTTCCTTTTGCAAGGAAGTGCGGAGCTAAAAATGCACGCGAAATAATGCAGATCGGGCGAAGTTTTCCTTTCGGAAGAACGTGCGGAGTTAAAAATGCATGCGAAATAATGCGGATTGGGAAAAATTTTCATGGAAGGAAGAGCAGAGTTAAAAAGACGCAAGAAATAATGTAAGTTATCCAGAATTCTCCCATTGAATATATTTGCAGTGTTAAACATGCTCACGAAATGCTCTAAATGAGGTAGAATTTTCACACGAAATTACTTAACTACTGAACACAAGACTATCATCTCACGAGTGACTCTAGATGGTTGGGAAGTCGGCAAACTCAGCTTTCTTAAGATGTAAGGTGTAAAATATGTGTACCCTTTCATGACATGGGATGGAGTGAGGTTCAACAAATGTCAGAAAACGACAGTAGAATGCTGACTAACTTATGAAGAATTGGATGGAAAAACCTTCCCTTATTTGTTTCCTCTATTATGACCCGAGACAACATATATAAATCAGTTCAATAAAGTATATGCTCGTCATTTTGAAGGGAACTTACATGAACCTGAATGAACCTGAAAATTTATCGCCCACCAAAGTTCATGAGTGAATAAACTCCCTGAGAATTTATTACCTATTAAAGTCAACTAAGAGTGAATGAACTCGGGAGAATTTATCGCACACTAAAATTACCTGATGATAAATCACATTGACACGAAGAACATGACAATTCGGAAATGCATAGAATTCAGGAAAAGGAAGAAGAGACTCCTTTCACGTTGATGCAAGTCGACGCTTCCCGAAGTGTCGCTCCGATCTCAAATAGATATAATAGTTGGAACAGAGGGATACAACTATTGTATCTATGGGAATTAGCACTCCCAAAGGGAAGATGTGAGGTACTGAGCTGAGAGATGGGTAAGTCTTCTTTTTGTTGAAATAAAATGTTTTTGTTTTGTTAAGGACCATTTTTTTTCGATTCACTGCTGTCCTGTTTTTCAGAACCTCCAACTTCCTTCTTCAACTTTCATCTTGTTTCATGAACTGCTTTCTCAACTTATCGTTTCTATGCCCCTTCTGCATAGATTCTGCGTTCCCTTATCTCCGTTCCGTACTAAATGGTGCCTTCCTCTCTTCGGAACACTTTTGTTTAGCGGTTAAGGAGGCTAAAACTAACATCTAAACTAATCGGCGCACAGGATCATGTGCGGGAACACACTTTGTGCATAGATTCTGCGCTCCCTAAATTCATACTACATTGTACCTTCCTCCTTCCTCTCTTTCAACATCTTTGTTGTGATAAGGGGGACTAAAATTAATTTATAATTATGATTCAATCTGATCCTCTCGATCACACTTTGTCTGCAATGCCATCTTCTCTGCTACATTGAATTCTGAATTGCGCACCGGAGTAGAGATGCAACGAATGACTGCGCTGATGGTCAAAAATTTAAATTTAATATCTCATAAGGTGATTTGTTGTTAAAATATCTATTGAAACCTGCATGAATATTGTTGTTTTTATAATACATACGATTTTTGGTTAGGATAACTAAAAACTAAAACTGTCGGTTCCGTTTTCTCACACTTTCTTATGGATGATATTCAATTTCTATCGAAAATATCATATTGAAAAAAAAACTAAACCTAGAGACTGTTGCGTTTGAATTTGACGTGCACATGCTATATGAGAATCCCTTCACACTCGCGAATGTGGCATTGGATTCACTGCCCACTTCGTGGCATCGCTAAGCCAAATACGAAATCAAAGGCGGCCTGAAAATACCACGGAATATTCATTTGAGTGAGAGGAGACGACTGTCTGATCTTAAATTTGTGCTTTGACCCGGTTTGAAATAGCGGCAAGATGTGTGCCGTTCAGGCCGGTTAACATGTTTCCTGCAAAGGAACCCCTCGCTGGTCACTGAGGGATTTTCGTTATGCTGCTGAACGACTTCCAGTCACCAACTCAATTTTTATAAATACTTTATGAAAGCTAAATGAGGGCACGATCCAATTAATGTTCTATTTTTTCAAAATTTCTCCCTACAATTGACTTTAAATTTGAATTTAATACTGAACTTCAGTTTAACCCATCCCAGGAAAACGTGTCAAGAGCCTAGTAGAAGCACTGATTCAGCTCATTATTGTAAGCAAGGATGCAGGTTTTTTTTTTGGGACACAGATGCTTGGTGTCTCTCGAATTCCTCACGTGTGTTGAAGTTGGGCCGGCACAAAGTTAGTCAATATCTTCTCTATTCAGTATCCTCGCAAGTACAACAGTTGGTCAATATCCTCTCAAATCAATTTACTCGCAAGTAGTTTATACTGCTGAGCTAAAAAATACAATCGGCACGAAACCTACATACGCTACATTAAATGTTTTTTTTAACTTCACTTATCACTCCATGGTGTAGTTACGTGATTTATTTCTACTAGAATAGTTTTCTGCTATTAACTTACACATCGGAAGAACCTGAGGTACAAGTACACTGAATAGAAGGGTTTCCCCTATCCTGCCGTTTTCAATATCACCGGAAGAGCCGCTCGCTCTGGTGAACTTGATACAAACTCGACCATTTCACCCGAAATTCAACTCTTTGTTTTCGTGAAAAAGATGAATCACCATTTCATTCACAAGGAGGTTTCAGTAATTTTTCGAGTTTCAGTACCTATATTAACACTTTGACTGGAGCAAGTAAAACCGAAGTTTAATATTAAATCCTCATTTAAAGTCAATTGTAATGAGCAATATTGCAAATACCAAACATTGACTGGATCATGCTTTCATTTAGTTTTGATTAGGTATTTTTGAAAATTGAGTTTGCGACTACTGGTTGGTCCGCAGCATAGTTAAAACTCCCTCAGTGACCAAATATAGCTCACGTCGCAGTCAAAGTGCTAAGAACATATTAACTAAGCTATTCCAGGACTCTATTTGGGTAGCCAGGAGTACTCCAGCTGTTCTGGACGTGGTGCTCTGGCGCAGCAGAACAACTCTGGAGTCCTGATGACTAAAAGTTTGCGGTGTGCTTGTAAACACGCTGGCCAGTTCTATTAAGGCGACTTTCTACGTTGGGTATAGGGGAAAAAGTCAAAGCACAATACCTCACTCTGCCCAGGTGTCTGAAATGGGTACCGGGCTTGACCGGCGGTAACCGTCATGGCGTCCTGGTGTTAGTTATAAGGCATTCAAAAAACCAATGTACAAGATGATATGCATCAGGCTCGAATTGGAAATGAAACGTCCTTAGATGCCGATGTTTGTTTAAGGCTGGGTCGGCACGCTAGGGGCTACATGGCCGTGATTATTTGTTACACGTGACACTCGTTGTGCGAGGCACTTGGCCGGAGTTACAGTAATGATGTAATACTGATTTAATACGTTGACTGCGATACGACCCATCGATGCATCGTTTGAAAAATTTTAAGAATCTTGTAAAATTAATGGTATTTACTGTACCCAGTTAATGTTTGGGACTTTCGAAATTGCCAGCAACTTTTGACTTTAAATTTGAGTTGAATATTGGACTTCAGTTCAACCCGTCGCAGTCAACGTGTATAAATGACGCACGTGCCATTCTACACGTGCGTTCCGCGTGTGTCTTGCTGCTTGCAAGTTCCTAAAGTCATTACGCGCTTGATGCACTTGGGTTCTGCCGTGTATCAAGGTATTCAAATGAACTACTTACACAGTTATTACAGCTGTACGTACTGCTCATGGCTCAGTAATACAGAAGTGCGTGCTGCTCATGCTGCAGTAATACAGCTGTGAGTACCGCTCACGCTGTAATTATACAGCTGTACGTACTGCTCATGGCGCAGTAATACAGCCTTGCAGTCCGCTACACATGTTTGTGTGTCCACACGACGACGGCGATCATTAGTGGCAGCGAGGCCGAGTCTGCAAAGAAGACTCCTAATTTGCAGACTCAGCTGGCCAGGGTGGGCGTTGCTCAAAACTGTTTCCCGCCAGGGCTGACAGTCAAGAAGTTTGGCGGGAGGCAACTTGCTGAAAGTTTGTTGCTTTGTAACCATCGGTTTGCCTATGAAATAAATTGTTCATTCGGTACTGAAATATTCGTCGCTATTTCGTGTTGATTTGAAATTGAGTCCGTGAGCATCTGTTCTCATAGTTATAGATTTTGAATGTGGAGTTGTATTCTCATGCTGTTGGCTCCGCCGGACTGATGGAAACGGTGTGCAACAAGTCTTGGCAATCTCCCGTGACGGACAGGTAAAAACGGTGTGCAACGGGTTTTGGCAAGAGCACGGCGTGGAACAAACCTGGTATTTCAGAGCCTCCATTATCCTTAATAAGGAAGACAAGCTGCCAAAAACCTACATCGTGCTTCCAATAAGCGTGATGGCATCGGCGTGATGATCGACCGAGTTGTAGGACGGAATGCTGCACAATGTTTAGAGCTTGACAGCACGATTGTAGTAGTTCTATTTAGGGAATCCTTGATTTATTCCAGAGAGTTTAGCTTTGAATGATTTCGCAGTTGATTTTACACGTTTGGGGAAGTGGTGGAGTTTTGCTAAGGGAATTGATGGTGAATTCTATGTATGGTGGTTTGATGTAGTTTATTTGAATGGAATGATGGTGGGAATTGTTCTTGGTGGTTTGATGGGGAAGATTGTATTTTTTGATGGTCGCTGTTATCATACATATGGTGGATTTATGGTGGAAGTTGAGTTAAAAAGATGAGTTCGAGTCAAAAGTTGTGTTAAAAGACTCGTTGCAGTGCGTAAGATGAGTTAAAGAGGCGCCTAAGGTTTTGCATGCGAGGGTCAGTAAAAATCAACAGTGAGTCAGTAAAAATCAACAGTGAGTCAGTAAAAACCAACAGCGAGTCAGTAAAAATCAACAGCGAGTCAGTAAAAATCAACAGCGTCAGTAAAA
>JACJUY010008906.1:2627-26411 GCA_014220935.1 Platorchestia sp. MABIK | reverse complement strand
ACTGAGCACACAGCAGCTCAGCCCTATTTTCTTCAAGACCTCAACCTTGTATTTCTCAACTGCGCGGAAATCTGGGCGTTACTAGATTTTCTAAATGATGAAGAGTATGTCGTCTGAGTGTCTTTTTAGATTTTATAGATTTTATCATTTCAGCGTTGATGAATTTTACTAAGTTAGAGTTGATAGATTGCATCATCTTAGAGGTGCTACATTACAACATCCGAGTGTTGCTATTCCACCTATATGTATGTTGCTAGATTAAATCAAGAATGTTGCTAAATTTTGTCAAACGCTTTGCTAAATTACACTTTTTCGATTCATCAATAAAATGTGTTATCCATTTTACGATTTCGGAGACCTCAAGTTCTGACACAACATATTGAGAACATTGTTTTCCTTAAATCAAACGAGTGATATATTCAATTAATAAGTGATATTTTACGATTTTGGAGGCTCAAGCCGTTTAAAGTGTAAGTAAATTTCTTCTCATGAAATGTACAAACGCAGGTACTTAATGCATCCAATAAATGCTCCGCGTCGTGGCGACGAATGCGATATCCAAGGGGCAAACATGGATTCGCCACAGCAGGCGAAAAAGTTCCGTGGAGTCCTGGTCATTCTTGCATTACTTTCAGTAGTTGGCGTTTCTTCTTCTGTCGGAGGAAAATCAAAAAATCGTTGTACGTTTTAAAAGTTAAACTCGTTTTAAACGACATGCAATCATCATTCCCTTTGCAATTAGTGTAATATTAATACTGTACTTTTTTTCTTAGTTTTTGTTTTCTGTTTTGTTTTTCTCTTCTTATGATTTTGATTTGCATCTGACATCTGACTAGTTTCCTCTCCATGTTTCAGAGATGAAAAGACTCCAAGTAGACGAAATGTTAAAAATTAATTTTTACTCGTTGACGCCCTTATAAATGATAATGATTTCACTAAATACATGTTTCTATGCACTTTTATTTTTGAGTCGGATCCGCATAAACCAAAGCTTTCGTATCTATCCATTTAGATTCACGTGTTTCAAATTTTAGAAGATTAAGGGGAAGCCACTGCGTGACTGGCATGTAGAGATGCAGCGGTGCTACCATAGCGTGAGGTCTACCTCCATTTATCGCCTACTCAGGTGCAGATTGAGATGTACTAATTAAATGTTTATCGCTAAACTAAATGTATGGAAATAAGTTATAAAGTAACATCCATTAGTAACCTATCCTAACCTCACGCTATAGTACTAACTAGAGGTAGATCTCATGCTATAGTGTGGTAGACCTCACGCTATAGCAAGCCCCGATGCAGCCCTGCCTCACAGGGCAGCTTGTGTAACTTCGCTGCCACTTGAAAGCGTGCATCAGCCCTGGTGAACAACGTTCAGCGCGGTCTTCTCTTGAGTGTCTATTAAGTCGTATTTCCGCACAGTGAATTGGTCTGTGTTGTTCTGTATTGGTCGTGATTAATTGAAGTAAGTGTATCATGCGGGCTTGTTTCCCATGATCATATTTATGACATCTACCCTGCGGGAACTCCACGTAATAACAGGTTTCCAGCTACCATTCCACTTCGAAGAATACATTTTAATGTTTTTTGTTATTTGATGACATAGCACCTAACTCATTTTGCACAGATTAAATATAGGAGTCAGTTTCTCAGTTCACTAATGCGCCTCAACTAAAATCGACCAGAAAAAATAAATTGATAAATGTACATACTGGATTTGCACCGATTTCAAGAGCTAGAATCACACGGGTAACACAATAAGGATGAAACGACGACAGACTGTTATTACTTCATCTTACATACATTGACAAAATTGTTGTGTGTCACACAATTTCCTACATCGCATCCAATAAATTCAACGCTACGAGGAAGGAGTGCGTTTGGGCAACGATATTTCCTTACACTTCCACGAATAGATCCAACAAATAACTCACCATCAGGTGAGAAATGTGTTCTCGTGGGTAATGCATTTGTGCAGTTCTACGATCCTCTACGCAATTTCTTGCAAATAAGAATAAGAATAACCGTCGCAACTCCCACCAGTGCAACGCCAGCAGGCATCGTTTGAATGCCTCGCCTCTCCACACGCTGTCATCTCGACTTCGCTGAGCGAGCTCCACGTCGTGAGGGTTTCCAGCTACCTTTCCCATTTCGTAATTTAACAAATCTTTGTAAATTTAACAACTTAGGATTTTATTCGGTTTATTTCGGCTAAATATAGGATACAGTTTCTAAATGATTAACAAAGTTTGTAGGCTTTTACACCANCCTCACACGCAACTTACCAACGCTCAAAATTGGGTCCCTAATATAAGTCCTCATTCTTGTTATCATGTCTAATCAGTTTCTCTCTCAACAGCTTTGTGATACATTATTGTCAGCGTGCAATGGTGAAATGTGTGATCTTTCGTGTTTTTATTCCCTTTGCAAGTTAGGAAGAATGAGAGAGTGGGGCGGAAAAGATGAGAAGTCTATGTACGACGTAGTCTTGAAAATACTGAGTTTTATTTCATGAGTTTTATACCATCATCGTAATTATTAACCAATGTTATTTGTTAATAATTGCGAAGAAACATCATCCACGAATAATAAATAAAGGGATACACAATGAAAGTAGAATAAATGAATGTAGATACAATCCAAATTTTCTTGGATGGAAACAGTGTTGAACAGGAAATAAATTTGACGTGATGTTTCTACTTTACGTATCGTGACAATCATGGTTCTTGGAGCGCTGTAACGTTCGGAACATTGGTGCAGTATGCATTAAATTTCGGTTTGTTGACGAACCAAACTGAAAAACGCGAAACTTGAAAAATACATGCTTTATAACCACACGCGAATCCATTCGAATTGACACATATTTTAAACGATTACATTTGTGTTTGAAAATATTTATTTAATATTCTTTTAGTAGTCTGTTTTTAATAAGCAATTCAATCCCAAGTTTGAAGTAAGAATGTATCGAAACCTACTCTTGAAGTTTTTTTTTCGACATTCGACTCACCTTAAACAGCACTGATGTTGTGAGCTTAATGTTCCATCATAATCATTTGTAGTAAAATATTCAAAAATAAATTTCACTGCCATCTAAGCGGCAGATGACAACCGTACGTTGCCAATTTTCAGTATTGTTGCTTAGGAAGTTTCGAAATTTCAACAGAATTTTATTTGTTTCAATCGATACCAACTGCATCCTTTCATAACAATGATTTGAACAATTTGATACGGATGTAAACATTTAGCTATTAGATTACCTATTAATTGAGCGATAGCCCTCATGTCTGCGAAAGCCACATTACTTTAGCATTAAGACTGATAGAGAAAGTGATTTTTGTGATGAGCAACCCTGCAGCTGAGGCACAGCTGGGCAGTGCGCAGCGCCGTGCAGCTGACCGTCTCCACGCACCATCGGGCAGCTGAGGCACAGCTGGGCAGTGCTGCAGTGCCGTGCAGCTGACCGTCTCCACGCACTACCGGGCAGCTGAGGAGGGAGCGGCTCTCTCCGTTGTGGCTCTGGTCCTTCTGTCGACATCACTGAAGCTCGCGTGGAAACCTCTTGACATTGTAAATGATGATAATCTATGAAACTTTTATTCTAGTCGTTTTTTGGTGAAACGCAACCTATTATGCCGATATAGTAGCCACGCTTATGATGAAACACGGCCTATAATACTGATACTGTTTTTGACGAAACACAATCTATGATACTGATGGGGTTGTCATGTTACATCATAGATTGGGTTGTCACGGTGAATGATACTGATTTATGAGTAATGTTTTTGACGAAACACAATCTATGAAAGAAAAGATAGATGGAAATGAAGTTTATTTCCAAGGAATGTGGAACAAAGGAATTCTTTTAAATATTTATTAACGGTAGACCCTTAGTTGATGCTCATGGTTGTCGTAATGCTAAAGTCAACAATCGAAAGAAATGATTTAAAGAATAGTTTGGAATATGTATTCTCTTTCTTGTGTAATCTAGGTTTTGCTATAGATATGTGAATACCATTTGAGGTAAAAATAATACCGGTGACGATGGATTGCTGAATACATGATTAAAATGCACTTATATTTGAGCTCAGGAAGTTGCGAAATGAGTAATTAATGCTGAAAGTAAAATGGTATTGTATTAGTAATTCTTTGCCTTATCCTACGAGGTCGATATTCGGAATATTTGTTTTCCACTCCTACACACGAACTAGTATGCCAATCAAATCTCCGGTAAAATATACAATGGTATATAACGCTAATATTCATTCATGCAGTATTATTAGATCATAATAATATATATAATATGATTACTTTGAAATTTCAAGAATACTTCATGGACACCCAGATGTACTGAAATGTAGGGTAATGAGCAAAAGAAATTCATAACTACTTTCCACTCTGTACTGCAGCAAATAATTATTGTGGACTCAAATAGACGTGTTATTTTGGTCTTCAATTATATCATTGTTAAAATCATTTTGTACTCGAGGTAGTTTGTTCCACAATAAGGCATCTGATATTGACCAGGCTTTCTGCCCATTGTCAGACGAACGGTAGTTGAGCGAGACGTTATTTATCCAATTCGGCTTTTGGTTGGTATAGTGGTGAATGGAACTGCACAATATCTGCTTTACTCTGGGGGGAATATGAGAGGAAAATACGTGTTGGGCTATACGAGTGAGGAATCTTTCTTGAATAGGAGTCCAGCCTAGTTCATTTGTCAGAGGGGTTATGCAAGTACTTATCTTGAATTTACCTTTGCAAGCCGCCTTGGCAGTGAAATTCAAACATTTTTGTAACTCTGACGATATTGAGGCATGTCTCCACATACTAGGATGAAATAGTCAGAGCGCGATAACACCATCGATTGAATGGCTAATGATTTTGATTTTCCATCTAGCGTACTCTTTATAAGAAGAAAAAACGTTAAATTTCTTCAAATTGAGTTGCAAGTTTTCTCAAAGTGTGATTCGAAAGAAATATTTCGGTCGAACCAAATACTTTAACTTTCCACTTTTCCTTATTGCTCATACCCTCCTGCAAAAGTCAGATTTGGATTTTTTTAACTGCGCTTTAGAATCCAAAAATAATGCATTGTGTTTTCTCCAAATTCAGAATAAAGTCCAATTTAGACAAGTCAAGATTTCAGGATACTCAATAGGGTTTCAGTTTTTTGCGTCTGTGGTCATTCCTCAACAGACTTGTCATGCAATTTGAACGTAATCTGTATACACTTAGGTTCGTGAGTTACAAAGCATTAGAGAGAAATCGTTAATGAAAGTAGAAAATGATAACGGAACCAGGATAGATGTTTGAGGAACTTCAAATGTTTTAGAATAAATGGATACGATTCGTTGTCTAAGCGGACTGCGCGAGATTGAATCGATAGGTATCTTTCAAACCATTGTGTGTCTAACTTTTAATTTCACATCATTGACGCCATCTAACGCTTTGGAGAGATCCAGAGGCAGCAGGAGTGTAACATTCTTTTGGTCGACATCACTGAATTTTTTAGTGATTTTAAGAAACCCATCTTATGTGCTAGTGTTCTTCCCACAGGCATATTGATTCCGATGAAGTAAAAATGATTCATGCAACTGAGCTGACAGCTGAAAAGTTTTTACTTGCCCTAACATTTTGGACAGGACAGTGAAAGACTTGTGGTTCAATAGTTTGCCACTGTATTGATTTCACCAGTTTTATGCAAGGTCTAGTTATGAAGTGCTTCATTTGGTAGAGGAAATGAATCTATGATATTGATTTTATATTAATGATTTGAAACACAATGAGATGAAACACAATCTATGATCCTGATATCATGGTCTTAGTTTCTGATGAAACAGTTTATGATTCTGATATGATGGTCTTAGTTTCCTATGAAACAAAATTTATGATACTGAAATAATGGTCTTAGTTTCCGATGAAACACAACTTATGATCCTAATATAATGGTCTAAGTATACCATGATATATAATTTATGATACTGATATAGTTGTCGTGGTTTTGAAGAAATTCAATCTATGATACTGATAAAAGGTTAACACTGCATAAAAAATGCAGCACTACATGATTCATTTTCTTCACATGAACGCTGGCCTATGGTTGGCAAATTCGTTACCGAACAGTTTGATAGGCCACTGTTGGCATCTCTATTGAAGTGCTGGAGAGCGTGCGAGCGTTTTTTGCAATCTCTGCAAAGTCAATAGAATTTGTCTTACGGAACACTGGGCTGACGGTGGAGTTGTGACTGAATGGAAACGAATTATTGAAAGCTTCAAGGCATTAAACCTCACTGAAACTTTACCGTAATTTTAACTTGCTCACACTGTGAGAAGAAGCACACCAAGATCAAACCAACACAAGCGATCAATAAATGTATAAAAAGAAGAATTGTAGTCAAAAATTGTGATAATTTAGTTACGACAACGCCAAAACTCTCGCTGGGTTCAGAACTACGATGAAAAGAGATAAACTGCTTGAATCCTGAAGCTTAAGTGCTAAAGTGACTTACAAGCCACTTTTCTCCACATGTTTCTCTGAATAACAGTAAGATATCAAGTACTATGTTGATTCAACGCTTTGTTCGACTCACTACTGTGTGTCCTTTGTCTTCACCACTCTTTTGTCCGCTATACCTTCAAAATGTGTTCTTAATTTCTCAGAATTTGTTCCACTGCTTCTTTATTTTAAGAAATATATTCAACTATAATGCACAACACGAGAGTTTCCTTCGAATTCACTGGTGTATAATGGCGCCCATCACTAAACTCAGAAGTGATTCTTCAAGCCTGGCACTAATTGTAGCCTTGGATTAATTACACTTCAACTCAAGATGCAGAAATGATTCATGGGTTTTGCGAGCTTCATTTGCATGCGCATGGCTGAGAATTTTTATTCTTTCCAACTCGAAGCCTCGATCTTTGTGTGTCATTGCTGCTATCGAGTGCAGAGGCGCGACATTGGCTCGTCAGGGGTTGATGCTTGCGGTCAACTTCTTCTAGTTTCGTTTTTTAAATCTTCTTATCTCGAACTGCATGGATCCAGCTTGAAAGTCTAGAAGCATCAAGTGAAATAAGCCGTTGAGGCATCACTAGTAGGAATTTTTGAAGTGAATTGCGAATCTATGATTACATTTTTAAATCGACGTCCTGATACGTTTTCTGAATCCATGGTTAACAATTAAGATTCCAAATTTTTTCTCGAGCAATTCATTAGCCTATTTCCCTCCGGGGATCAAGGATGATCCCAGTTTTTTCCAAGAATTAGAAAATATATGTTTGTATATCAGAGGTGAACCTTCCTTGTTGAATTTCTCAGTAAAAGCTGTTTTCTTCCTACAGGTAAAAGTTATAATAAGCGTGAGTAAAAGCGAAATAAAGTCTTCGTATTTAAATTGTAAACTTGTTCCGTTCTCTTTCCCCCCGTTTTTTAGGCTAAGCTTAGTTAAGCAGCTGCATTGATTCTTCTTTCACCACACCCAGACTACCTTACTATTTACTATCCCTGAGGAACTGTAGAACTAGTTCATGTGATAAAGTCAACTAACTTTCAATAGTTGAAAAATGGCTAGTATTTTTCTAAGCCACCAGACTCTTTGATTCTACCTGACGCAATTATTGTCGCTTTGATTCATGCTGCGCTCACTTTGGTCTACATGAAACTGCCGACTAGCTTATGGATGGTCAAATACAGTATTTCAGACCCAACGCTTCAGAAATGTGCCACCAAGTGTTTAACGAATGAGTTCTGTGGAGGTTTCCAGTATTTTCAATATTAGGTAAGGAAAAAATATGTTCCTTTTGCGATAAATTTCAGTATCTTAGAAGCTGGGTTAGTAAAAATAAACCGCTTTAGAGTTCAATTTCCGTATTTTTCAGCATGGGTAAGTAAAAATAAATCTCTTAAGAGATAAATTTCAGTATGGGTAATTAAAAAATATGCCATTTATAGATAAATTTCAGTATGTTCCAATTTCGTTAAGCAAAAAATGTGTTACTTTTTCGATAAATTTGATATAGATGTAACCGTTCGTGAAATTATTGAGTGACAGTAGTAAATTCAGATCTGAAGTTGTTTGAATAAGTTCACTCGACCAGCACACGCACGGGCTTGGCGCGTGATGTGAAGGTAATAAAAATGCCAACATCGGAAGAAATCTCAAGTAACTCATTAACTTCAAGTTTTATGAGCTTTCATTCAATTTTTCATCATCCTCGCAGACAATATCTACCTTATCGTGTATTTACTTTCATTAAGAAATCAATTGCTAGGTCAGAGAGAATATGACATTCTGAGTGGAAGATGAAATGTTCTTTCGTTCAGCTTGTCATTTTTTGAGGAGTGCTAAAATCGTATGCATTTTTCATTCAACTGTGGGTAGTATGATTCTTGAATACAAACATATGATATAAAACTAGTGTTGTTCAGGATTTTATGAATACCCCGCTTTTTAAAATACACTCTATAATATTGGAGTTATTTAATATTCTCATAGGCCCCACATTTAACAATGTCACTGTGTTTCTTCCAACGTCTGTTTTTCCTTTGATCTCATTCGTGAATTCCTCAAGAAATTGCCTAGTCGCAGCAAATAAAAGAATCGGCCAAAATTTTCCCTTTTTCAGCGACTCGCGGTAGCATTGTCTGGACCACGGGATGGAGCTGGTTCCTTATCCGACACTCTCCAGTGTGAGAAACTTGTTTTCTGCATCATAGAACAAATTTGAATACTGAGGAATCGTTAAATATGATAGATCTACGTCAGATGCGAAACACACCTTATCATATTATTACATCACACACAAAGTGTCACATTAGTTGCGTAAGCTTGCCATCATTACCATTCAAATCCAAGTAAAAGTAAGTTCATAATTCTTTACTCTTCAAAAGTGTGATCTCATCACAGTTTCTACTTGTTTCGAAATAAAGCATTGAATTCTATCCATGCTGAACTCTGTACAAAAAGACCATTTAAAGCTCTCAAAACAACTATTAAATATTTAATTATTCCCAGGTACAAATGATATATAAAAAACAATTAGAGTCTTTGAACCAGTATAAGCTGTCAGTCAATTGACCAGCCAAGCATGCGTCTAGGTTAAGCGTTCTAGAATAGAAATAACTGTAAAATTGGATGTCCTCGATGCCGTTTAACTCACTCGGGTACACACAAAATTATTGTCAGTAAATAGGCTTATCATGATAGTTTTGAGAAATAATTATTTTGATTCAATGCCAGCAGTAAATGAGTTGTTTAAACGGTTCAAATTTCAAAATGATTTGAATCGTTTGAAAACAGCGTCGAGTTTCCAAATTATTCGAAACAAGCTGTCACAATTTGAGGCAAGTCAAGAAATTTCTATCATTTGGATCCCTGATGGGCTTACAGAACGATCAATTTTGACAAGGTTTGAACGAAACGAAATCGATGGTCGTTTAAGCTAAAGCCAAACCTATTTTCTCATTAATTTCCATATTAATTTAATCAACTGCAACGATATTTTGATCTGTATCGTCAGTTCAGAATAAAGGGCAAAAAAAAGATTCAACATTCCTTTCAAAACTGCTGTGACAGTTGTCATTCTTTAATTCATAGTGTCTCGCTATGACACATCCAACGAGACAAAAAACTTTTTTTTCGTGTTGTCTCTCATAAAGTGTATTACGTTTCCATTTCCGGTTGAGGTTTTTGATCCCACTGCTATGCTGCCAGATGTAATGGTCTTTATTACTTTCATTTTTTTCCACATTGCAGTGTCGTGTCGCATGTTAGTGTACATATTTTCACGACCGAATTGTGTTCTTTTAGGAATCACTTCAATAGGATATTGGATGTCCTTGCCATCCGCCTCTAATAAAACAAATCATATAGATGTAATTCATTCATTAAATAATATAATTGAATGATTCGTTTCGGTCATCGCGATGAAATGATTGTTTTTTGTTAACCCTTTGAAGGACATTAGCAAAACGGCCATTTTCGAGTCACTCTATTACGCGTTCATACGTCTCGTGTTTCCATTCCTCTTCCTCAATTGTCATAATTTACAAAGGGAATTACAACATGGGAGAGCTTGGATTTCACTATTGAAACTGATGATGGCTGACAATTATGTATCACAAAGCTGTTGAGAGAGAAGCTGACTCGACATTATTGTAATATTCATGACATAGCTTACGAGTCCTCCTGGGCGTTAATTATGCGTAAGAAAGGATACTGATCATATTTTAAATTGGCATTCAATAAGCATAATTAAGGTAAAAATGGCCTTCTGATCTTATATGACGAGTCAGTGATGAATCACTCCAATCTTAAAAGCTGTTTCGAAAGAACGTGGATTCATTGCGTATGGCGAAGAACCGTAAGAAAGGGGCACCAATTTTTGAGATCTTGCTCGGCCGGCCTTCCGCACCAACAACCTTGATTGGCCCTTTCTAGCTTTCAGGGTGCGCGTTGTTGTTCGTAAGAACAAACGCATATCGGCAGTGATTGACAGTTAATTGGTGTAAAG
Organism: Platorchestia sp. MABIK; assembly: GCA_014220935.1. NCBI lineage: Eukaryota > Metazoa > Arthropoda > Malacostraca > Amphipoda > Talitridae > Platorchestia > Platorchestia sp. MABIK. The sequence goes on along the minus strand of JACJUY010008906.1, from coordinate 15,905 downwards.
TTCAACAGCACGATTAGTCATTGAGGAAATAACTCTTACAAATAATCTCTATAAAATGAATGAGATCCTACGTCGTAAAATTACACGAACATAAGAAATGTTCTTCAAAGTTAAATGGTAGCTGGAAACCCCTTTGTGCGTAGGGCTACCTAAGGGTAGGCGTAATGAGGGCGTGAGGCAAAGAGTAAGCATTTAACTGGCGCCGACTTGCGTTGTGCGAGCAGGTATGATTATTCGTCGTGAAATGTAATGTAAATTGCACATAGCCTCGATCGTAGATCGAGACCAAATATCTCAACAGATGGCGATTTTTTGGTTCTTTTCGATGCATGGTAAGGAAAAGTCGTTGGCCAGAAGAAATTCTATCTCGTAGCGTTGTATTTTTTGGTTGGGGTGAAGGTAGTTGCATGAAACACAAGAAACTTTGTAATTTTTAAAGCGGATTAAGGAATCCAAGGCCATAAAGTGTGTTACGCCTGTGAATGACGATATTCATTTCAGGACATCGCCACCTTAAGGATCACAACCCACTCCTGCTTGTGGGTTTACTTGCAGCGCCAGGACGACGGCACCTACTGCGACGCCAAGGGCGAGAAACAGCTCACAGAAGCAGAGCTGGGCCTCGCTTGGATGAGCGGGGAACCCACACGCGGCGACCAGAAGTGTGTCGTGTTGTGCGCAAAGACTCTCTACTTCGAACAGAAAGATTTTCAGTGCGGCACTAATCAATAAATGCCTTTGCACTGCGTCTTGAAGGTGTGAAGTGGAGTCTGAACCCTGCAGCCGCTATCTCTCTCGCAGCTAAATTCCGTGTTGTAGAATTTCCGAGTCATTAGAAACTGTTCGAATTCACGCTGTGAAAACCATCCACGGCATGTCTACTTCACTAATCAAAAAATTTATGAATATTGGGATTGATTGGAAACTCGTGGGTAAAATTTTTGAATTTTATTTGAAATCATTCTCATTTGTTCACACCTATTAGACATAATGTCTTGGCTCTTAGTTGATTAATTGGGTTCTAAAATTAAATCAAATGTATTCATCATATTATGCAATATTATTTCAACTCCGTGGAATCATGAAGAACTGAACTAATTAGATTATGATTATCATTAAATGATGAAAAAAATGTTGTGTTGATGAAATTAGCTCGATGGTTGATCATATTGAGCTTCTTTTATGATGAAATGCAGGAGACGCTTTCTGGTGGTAAATTGTTAATGTCTCTTTAGAGAAAAGAGAGATTCAAACAGCAAATTACTAATATATGGAGGGTGAAGAAGGGGCGCGGGGTGATGCCAAGAGGAGAGATTAGAAAATGAAGAGTTGGGCGCAGAGTGTACCGGAAAGAAAAGAATGAGGAATAGAAGAGGATAGTAGTAAAACAAGTAGAACAAGACAAGTGAAATGCGTTCTATTTGGTGATATTGGTGTCTAAATTTACACAATGTTTTCCCTGGGGTATGCTTGGGTTGATCGTTCAACTGTTTCTTCTACTGCGCACCATGAATGACATCTCCGTACGTTTGCTTCTTCTCACCCTCGTGAACGATCTAATTCGTTTCCATCAGTTGATGAACACATAACCTTCTTGATCCTCTCCTAGACTTGAAGCAAGTATCTTCTTTGCCGAGAGCTAAGCCCAATAACAGCTTACTCTGTTAACAAAACTCAACGTTCTCTCTCTGGAAATCGACCAAATTTTTTTCCTTACTCAAATAATAATTAATAAGAGAGTATCACTTAACGTTAAAGAGAAGAAACGAGTACATTTGGAATGATCTACCTAGAAACGAAGGGCCTTTTATTTCATTCAGAGGTACGAGAAGCAAAAAAAGAGCACTACGACCATGAAGAAGCGTCACCCACTCACATAATTAATAACCACGTAACAGAGGAGATGTGTTGGCTTGAAAATCCTTTACGATGCAAATGGCACTTAAGTATAATCCAACAGAAACTTATATCGTAGTTTTCTCAACAGAAGTGCTGCCTGGTTTTTGCCATTATGTAAGGTTTGCGTGTGGCTCGATTACCCCATTTATTTTTTGCCATGTTATCCCATGATGGTGAAGCCAGATTGTGCAATCATGGTACTGCCTCTTATACCATTTGAGTGTTGCCAACACAGGCGCTAGAGTGAGTTTTCATGCAATAGCACCTGAGTGTGGCGAATATTTAGCTTTTCCTATTATACAGCGAGAGTGGATGGCCTTTATGCTTTATTTCAAGGAACCTGAGGTAGAATGGCTGTCTTCGAAATTGATGGGCGGCATCTTTGATTCTGGAATTCGATTAAGGGCTTGAAGGCTGTTAAAAGCTGAATACGAAACTAAGTGTTCCTGAAGAACCTTGCAAAGAAGATATAAGGTAATAAAAGGTGAAAAATATGCCTACCTAATGCGTCAATCGCTTTGGATGGCTTCTGCACACGCAGAGGTGAATCCTTCCTCTCAGCGAGCAGAAATGTTCTGCGTCGTACTGCAAGTGTAGGTATTTTTGTAATCTAGAAAGAAAAATTCTGAAAAATGTTGATTTCACTTGTTTCACGCGTTAGAAGTTTGAACTTGACCTATATCGCATGTGTTGACAAGGCTCTCTCAGCTTCAAAGGAAAGCAGTGTGGGTCTGATATCAGCGGCACGTTTGGTGGATTGTGTTGAATTGCGATTGTTTTCTGCACGTTTGGTGGATTGTGTTGAAATGCGATTGTTATCTGCACGTTTGGTGGATTGTGTTGAATTGCGATTGTTATCTGCACGTTTGGTAGATTTTATGGAATTGTGATTCTTATCTGCACGTTTGGTGGATTGTGTGGAATTGCGATTGTCATCTGCACGTTTGGTGGATTGTGTGGAATTGCAATTGTTTTCTGCACGTTTGGTGGATTGTGTTGAAATGCGATTGTTACCTGCACGTTTGGTGGATTGTGTGGAATGCGATGACCGTGTGTCACCTAGCCATTAGGTGGGCGTTATTTCTGATTCCTGTTCTTATCTCCCACCCACATTCACCGAGCTATCCATTTCTGCTAATTGAGGACTGAGTTTTCTGAATTGTGAAATTTGATATCGGTATCGTATTTAAAGTCAACGTATTTTCGACAATTTAAAAAAATTCATTTCCAACCAAATGTACAACAATAGGCTGTTTCTTAAGTCATGTATAATGGACTTATTTTAGTATGGCTACTTGCTGGCCCCAATAAACTCAATGACTTTTAGGGTCTCCAATCATGAACGCTATTTTATGGGGTACAATGTTGTTCAACCGTGTTCGCTCAACTTATGTGCATGCTAGTTTGATTAATAAATTGGTTATCTCTATGTTCGGTTCTTGATTGTGGAGAAAATAGTTTATATATACTAAATGTGAACAGTATACTGAATTTCTAAAATGGTTAAATGTTCGAAGTTGAGTGTATTTGCACCTGCGCTTTCCTGCCCAGTTGTGTGCCCCTGTCTAATTTCATCAGCGTGAGTTGCTATGACGAGCACTGATAAACAATTGGCCCACATACTACGTGTATTTCTTCCATCAACTCGCTGAATAAATGTTGTTTGTAACATTGAATGTTATTGAATTAAAGTAACGTCACTTAAACTAAGTCGATCAGAAACATTGTGATAGCATTAGAAAGATCATTTTTTTAATTAATTAACATCTAAATGTACAAACTGAAAGATCTCTTAACTCTTAATCTAATTTATTAAAACAATACATGTATGAGAATCGATTTCGTTGAATTCATTGGGAATTTGACGATAAATCGATGTGAAAAAAAATAGAAAATACACTTAGAAATAATGACTGATGAAGAAAGGGATATGAACGGGAAAAATCCCTTCAATATAGTAAGGTCAAGACATTAAAATATCAGGAGAAGTATAGTGTAAACCATTCCTTTATTGTTCAGGGAACACAGGGAAGACATCTGGCAAGCTTTTTAGAACTCTGTAAAATACGAATGAAAACTAAAACTGTGAACACATTACACAGTACATAGTGACATAAGAATTAATTGAAATATCCTATTTTTGAAACATCTCAGATATATTGGCAGTTAATTGTGAACCATATTATTGAATAATTTTCTTTAGATTTGTTTGGCTAATAATTAACAACGCTAGAATCGCGAATAGAAATAACTTTCAAATAAAACTAAATTTCAGTAATTTTGGCCAGTAGTTTATAACTTCACTGTGTTTTTTCACACTAAGTATTTGTTATGCTAAAATTTTCAGTGGCGACTTCAAATCTGAATCCCTTTTCTCACCCCGTGGCTGCGGACATCCGGGACTTCTCTCGATTTTTCGCAGCTAACAGCGCCTCTTTGCCGTGTTTCTCTGAGGTGACCTGACTTGAACTGACTGCGCATGCGCAACTGATTGTTTCGTTCATCTTTACCACGTTGCACTGTTTTAGAATAATATTAATTTTTCTGTTGATGATATGTGAAATCTTGTAGGTACAGATTTCAACACCTCCAGCTATTAATGTCATGAAAAATATCTCTGACCGACATGAGGCTTTAACAGAAGGTGAAAGCTTGTCAATTTGGATTGTGTCCAATTCAAGAATTTTACGGTCAAGAGCGTCGTCTCTAGGAATGTCAAGATTAATTTACCTTTTAACGCTCTAACTGCCAATTCACTCTACGGTACTTCGGACACTCGTTATGCCTAAAACATTACTTCCTCGAACTTAAATTCTAATCACGGAGAGCAAATTCTACTTAGCCCAAGATTTCTTTCATTTTTATCATAATGTTTCCCAAACTTGCGTCTGCTACTTCGGCAGCGTCGAAGGAAAAATTCAGATTCATACTTATGAGAACGAAATTGTGTTTCGTTGTTTTGACAAGTTATGTGTATGTTTCTAGAACGGGATTTTTGTTCACATACATGCACTCCTGATCTCTAGTTCAGAACCATTTGAGAAACTGAATAACTCTTATTTTGCAGGGCCAAGCCTTCGTATTTTTTTAACTTGAGTTCACTCATTGGTAAAGGGAAGGAATGAAAAAGGCAACTAACTTTTTTCCACGCAATTGAATCTGAAAACACCACTTAATACAACTTAGGAGTTCTTGCTAGAGGGTAAAAAATGCAAGNTATCAAACTGTTCGGTAACGAATTTGCCAACCATAGGCCAGCCTTCATGTGAAGAAAATGAATCATGGTGTCATGCACCTTTTATGCAGTGTTAACCTTTTATCAGTATCATAGAATGTATTTCTTCGAAAACACGACAACTATATCAGCACCATAAATTATATATCATGGTATACTTAGACCATTATATTAGGATCATAAGTTGTGTTTCATCGGAAACTAAGACCATTATTTCAGTATCATAAATTTTGTTTCATCGGAAACTAAGACCATTATATCAGTATCATAGATTGTGTTTCATCTCATTGTGTTTCAAATCATTAATACAATATCAATATCATAGAAATAAATTTCTCTACCAAATGAAGCACTTCATAACTAGACCTTGCATAAAACTGGTGAAATCAATACAGTGGCAAACTATTGAACCACAAGTCATTCACGGTCCTGTCCAAAATGTTAAAGCAAGTAAAATCAGATCAGCTGTCATCTCAGTTGCATGAATCTTATTTACTTCATCGAAATCAATATGCCTGTGGGAAGAACACTAACGCACAAGATGGGTTTCTTAAAATCACTAAAAAATTCAGTGATGTCGACCAAAAGAATGTTACACTCCTGCTGCCTCTTAATTTCTTCAAAGCGTTAGATGGCGTCAAAGATGTGAAATTAAGAGTAGACACACAATGGTTTGAGAGATACTTATCAATTCAATCTAGCGCAGTCCGCTTAGATAACGAATCGTATCTATTTATTCTAAAACATTAATGTTCCTCAAGCATCTATCCTCGTTCCGTTATTGTTTTCTACTTTCATTAACGATTGCTCTCTAATACTTTCTAAGTCACGAACCTAAGTGTATGCGAATTATGTTCAAATTGCATGACAAGTTCGGTTACGGAATGACCATAGACGCAAAAAAACTGAAGCCCTATTGAGTATCATAAAATCTTGACTAATCTAAAATGGATTTAATTCTGAAATTCAAGAAAACACAATGCATTTTTTTTATTCAGAAATACATTTAAAAGTAATTCAAATCCGACTTTTACAGGAGGGTATGAGCAATTAGGAAAGTGGAAAATTAAAGTATTTGGTTCGCCCGAAACATATCTTTCAAATCACACTTTGAGAAAACTTGCAACTCAGTTTAAGGAAATTTAACGTTTTTTCTTCTTATAAAGAGTACGCTAGATGGAAAATCGAAATTATACGCCATTCAATCTTCGGTGTTATCGCGTATTGACTATTTCATCCTTGTATGTGGATATATGCTTCAATATCGTTACTAAAATGAGAGTTACTAAAATGTGTGAATTTCACCGCCAAGGCGGCTTGCAAAGTTAAATTCAAAATAAGGACTTACATAACCCCTCTGGCAAATGAACTAGGCTGGACTCCTTTTCAAGAAAGATTCCTCACTCGTATAGCCCAACACCTATTTTCCTCTTATATTCCCCCAGAGCAATGCAGATATTGAGCAGTTCCATTCACCAACACACCAACCAAAAGCCGAATTGGAAAAATAACGTCTCAGTCAACTACCGTTCGTCTGACATTGGGCAGAAAGCCCGGTCAATATCAGGTGCCTTTCTGTGAGCGAACTTCCGCAGAGTACAAAATAACTTTAACAATGAAGGAATTTTCAACCAAAAAAACAAATCATTTTGAGTCTGCAATAATTTTGTGACAAAGGAAGAATTTCTTTTGGTCAAAACACTACATTGGAATATATCTGGGCGTCGGTGAAGTTTTCTTATCATTTTCAGGTAAGTATTCTGGACAAAATACAAATTAAAAGGTATGAATAAATACTTTGGTATTTTATAGCATAGTATTTTTTATCTGAGATTTTACTGGCATACCAGTTGGTACGTAGGAGTAAAAATAATGTTCCAAATATTGACTCCATGGTCTAAGGCAAAGAATATTGAAACAATGTCATTTTACATTCAGCATTAATTCCTCATATCGCAACTTCTTGAGCTCGTGTGTAAGTGCATTTTAATATGAATGTTTTCAGCAATCCATCGTCACCGGTATTATTTTTACCTCAGATGGTATTTACATATCTATAGCAAAACCTAGATTACACAACAAAGGGAATACATATTCCTAACCATTCTCTAAATCATCTGTTTCTATTTATGACTTGGGTATTACGATTTAACCATGAGTATCAACTAAGGGTCCTAACGTTAATATATTTTTAAAAGAAACCTTTTGTTCCACATTCCTTGGAAATAAACTTCATTTCCATCTATCTTTTCTTTCATAGATTGTGTTTCGTCAAAAACATTACTCATAAATCAGTAACATTCACCGCGTTTCGTCAAAAATATATCTACTATATCAGTGTGATACATTCTGCTTCGTGAATAACATGAGAACCCCATCAGTATCATAGATTGTGTTTCATCACAAAAAGGATCAGTATAATAGGCAGTGTTTCATCAAAAACATGGCTACTGTAGCAGCAAAATAGGTTGCGTTTCACCAAAAAAAGACTAATATAACAATATCATAGATTATCATCATTTACAATATCTAGAGGTTTCTACGCGAGCTCCAGTGGTGTCGTCGGAAGGACCAGAGCCACAACGGAGAGAGCCGCTCCCGCCTCAGCTGCCCGGTGGTGCGTGGAGACGGTCAGCTGCACGGCGCTGCAGCACTGCCCAGCTGTGCCTCAGCTGCCCGGTGGTGCGTGGAGACGGTCAGCTGCACGGCGCTGCAGCACTGCCCAGCTGTGCCTCAGCTGCCCGGTGGTGCGTGGAGACGGGTCAGCTGCACGGCGCTGCGGCACTGCTCAGCTGTGCCTCAGCTGCCCGGTGGTGCCTGGAGACGGTCAGCTGCACGGCACTGCAGCACTGCCCAGCTGTGCCTCGGCTGCCCGGTGGTGCGTGGAGACGGTCAGCTGCACGGCGCTGCAGCACTGCCCAGCTGTGCCTCAGCTGCCCGGTGGTGCCTGGAGACGGTCAGCTGCACGGCACTGCAGCACTGCCCAGCTGTGCCTCGGCTGCTCTGTTGCTCATCACAAAAATCACTTGCTCCATCAGTCTTTATGCTAATGTAATGTAGCTTTTGCAGATATGAGGGAAATCGTTCAATTCCATTGTAAGTAATCTAAAAGCTAAATGTTTACATCCGTATTAAATTGTTCATATCGTTGTAATGAAAGGATGCAGTCAGTATTGATTGAAACAAATAAAATGCGGTTGGAATTTCTAAACTTCCTTAGCAATAATACTGAAATTTGCAACGTACGGTTGTCATCTGCCGCTTAGATGGCAGTGAAATTTATTTTTGAAAAATTTATACAAATGATTCCGATGGAACATTAAGCTCACATCAGTGTTGTTTAAAGTGAGTCGAACGTAGAAAAAAACTTCAAAGGTAAGTTTCGATACATTCTTACTTCAAACTTGTGATTGAATTGCTTTTTAAAAACAGACTACTTTAAAATAATAAATAAGTATTCTCGAACACAAATTTATTCGTTTAAAATATATGGCTATTCGAATGGATTCGTGTGTGGTTGAAAAGAATGGGCTTTTTAAAGTTCTGCGTTTTTCAGTTTGGTTCGTCAACAAACCGAAATTTAATGCATACTGCACTTATGTTCCGAACGTTACGACGTTCCTAGTACCATGACTGTCACGAAACGTAAAGTAGAAACATCTCATCAAATTTAGTTCTTGTTCAACACTGTTGCCAGCCACAAAAATTAGGATTGCATCTGCATCATTTTTCATTCTTTCATTGTATATCCCTTTATTTATTGTTCTTGGATGATGTTTCTTCGCAATTATTAACAAATAACATTTGTTAATAATTACCAAAATGGAATAAAACTCATGGAATAAAACTCAGTATTTTCAAGGATACGTCCTACGTAGAATTCTTCTTATCTTTTCCCGCCCCACTCTCTCATTCTTCCTAACCTGCAAAGGGAATAAAAACACGGAAGATCACTCAATCCACTATTGAACGCTGGCAAAAATATATCATAAAGCTGTTGAGAGAGAAACTGATTAGACATGAGACCAAGAATGAGGACTTATATTAGGGATCCAATTTTGAGCGTTGGTAAGGTATGCGTGAGGGGATTAATCACATTTTAAATTGAAGTACGAATTACATTCGTTGTCACTATTATAAACCACTTTGCGATAGAGAGGGTATATCGCCATTGGCAACGAACCCTAAGAAAAGGAGACCAATATTTATGATCTCGCTTAGTCAACCTCCGTCGCTTATGTCTCGGAGTGCACGTGTCGTTTGAACAAACGTTGTCCATTAAGTCATTGGTGTAAAAGTCTACAATGTTTGTTAATCGTTTTAAAACTGTTTCCTATATTTAACCTATATAAACTAAATAAAATCCTAAATTGTTCAATTTACAAAGATTTCTTAAATTACGAAATGAAAAAGGTAGCTGGTAACCCTCATGACGTGGAGCTCCCTCAGCGAAGTTGTGGTGACAGCGTGTGGAGAGGCGAGGCGTTCAAACGATGCCTGCTGGCGTTGCACTGGTGGGCGCTGCGACGGTTATTCTTATTATTTTTGCTATAAATTGCGTAGAGGATCGTAGAACTGCACAAATGCATTACCCAAGAGAACACATTTCTCACCTGATGGTGAGTTATTTGTTGGATCTTTTCGAGGAAGTGAAAGGAAATATCGTTGCCCAAACGCACTCCTTTCTCGTTGCCTTCAAATTATTGGATGCTGTGTAGGAAATTGTGTGACACACAACAATTTTGTCAATGTATGTAAGATGAAGTAATAACAGTCTGTCGTTTCATCCTTGGTATGTTACCTGTGTGATTCTAGCTCTTAAAATCGGTGAAAATCCAGTGTGTACATTGATAAATTTATTTTTTCCGGTTGATTTCAGTTAAGGCGCATTAGTGAACTGAGAAACTAACTCCCACAATAAATCTGTGTAAAATGGGAAAGCAGCTATGTCTTAAAATAACAAAAAACATAAAAATGTATTCTTCGAAGTGGAATGGTAGCTGGAAACCTGTAATTACGTAGAGCTCCCGCACGGCAGATGTCATAAATATGATCGTGGGTATCTAATACGCATGAAACACTCACTTTATTTAATCACAACCAATCAATGATGGTAATATAGAACAATTCACTGTGCGGAAAAATGACTTAAGAGTAGACACTCAAGGGAAGACCACGCTGCACGCTGTTCACGAGACCTGACGCACGTTTTCAAGTGGCAGCGCAGTTACACGTGCTGCGCTGTGAGGCAGGGCTGCATCGGTGCTGCTGTAGCGTGAGGTCTACCACACTGAAGCACGAGATCTACCTCTAGCGAGTACTATAGTGTGAGAATAAGTTAGGTTACTAATGGATATTACTTATTACTAATGCATGTGCTCTCAGTGGTACAGTGGTTAAGGGATCGGCCTTGTATGTTGGAGACGAGGGTTCGTATCCCGGCACTGGCGCGGCGATTTTCCCCGTTGGGTATAAGGGAGAGCTTAAGCACAATACCCCACTCAACCCAGGTGTCGGAAATGGGGACCGGCTTCACGGGGGAACGGTCATGGTGTCTTATCTATAGTGTTAGTTATAAGACATTTGAAAAACCAATGCTTAAGATCATATGTATCAGGCTTCATTGGAAATAAAGCATCCTAAGATGCCGATGTTTGTCTCCATCCACTTAATTTAGCGATAAACACTTAATTTGTACATCTCAAACTGCACATGGGAAGGCGAAATACGGCGGTAGACCTCACGCTATGGTAGCACCGCTGCATCTCTACATGCCAGTGAACTGCAGTGGCTTCCTCTCAATCTTCTAAAATGTGAAACACATGAATCTTAATGGATAGATATAAAAGCTTTGGTTTTTTCGGATCCGATTCAAACATAAGAGTGCAAAGAAACACGTATTTAATAAAATCATTATCCATCATAACAGTGGCAACGAGTAAAAATATGTTTTTTAACATTTCGACTTCCTGGATCATTTTCATCTCTGAAACACGGAGAGAAAACTAGTAAGATGTCAGATGCAAATAAAAATCATACGAAGAGAAAAACAAAGCAGAAATTAAACACAAACTAAGAAAAAAAGTAGAGTATTAATATTACACCAATTGCAAAGGGAATGATGATTACATATCGTTTAAAACAAGTTTAACTATTTAAACGTACAACGATTTTTTGATCTTCATTCGACAGAAAAAACGCCAACTGCTGAAAGTAATGCAAGAATGACCTGGACTCCACGAAACTTTTCCGCCTACTATGGCGTATACAAGTGTGCCCCTGAGATTTCGCATCCGCCGCCACATCGCGGAGCATTAATTGGATGCATTAAGTACCTGCGTTTATGCGTTTCATGTGGAAAAATTTACTCACACTTTAAACGGCTTGAGCCTTTAAAATCGTAAGATATTACTTAATAATTGTTCTCAATATGTTGTGTCAGAATTTGGGGTCTCTGAAATTGTAAAATGGATAACACATTTTATTGATAAAATCTAAATAGTGTAATTTAGCAACGAGCTTGATAAAATTTAGCAACACTCTTGATTTAATCTAGCAACATACATGTATGTGAAATAGCAACACTCGGATGTTGTAATGTAGCACCTCTAAGATGATGCAATCTATCAACTCAAACCTAGTAAAATTCATCAACGCTGAGATGATAAAATCTATAAAATCTAAAAAGACACTCAGACGACATACTCTTCATCATTTAGAAAATCTAGTAACGCTCAGATTTCCGCGCAGTTGAGAAATACAAGGTTGAGGTCTTGAAGAAAATAGGGCTGAGCTGCTGTGTGCTCAGTGTAATTACCGTCAGAAAAACTGTTCTACTTCACTCGTTGCTCTTCGCGCTGTCTGGCGCTGTGCGCCCCGTGTGAATTTCCTTCGAAATGCTCAGCACTGTGTATGTCTTGTTTTTCCGAGGACTGGATATTCGTTTCGGACAATGCTGCAAATTGTGGCGAATGGATAGTCTCTTCCTAAACCACCGTCAAAAACATAGTAAAATTAGAGAGCAACTGCAACTGACAAAATGAGCGGTTAACTTGAATTAGCGTGTGTGTGGGAGTGAATGAGTTGACTTGCATTTTTTGAGAAAAAAGACAAGCGAAAACACGGGTATAGTTCTATATATCAACGTGAATGAGTCATTTTAAAAGGGTGAGAAACAAACGTCTATGTGTGCCATACCAAGTGCTTGTAGATGAATCCAGTGCTTTTACTGTGATGACTTATTTGGTGTTTGAGTATCTCTAATATCTTTCAGGTCTTGAATGATCACCCAGAAAGAATTTCGGTAATTATTGAATTAAGAAATTCAGAAAGATCAATTCTAAATTGATTTTCTCATTGAATAAAATATTTAAATCGCAATGGAGACAGTTCAGTTACTTATCAACGCATTGAGGAAAAGAAAGGATACGTAATTAAATTTTATTCAAAACTTGGGTAAATATTTTTCTACAATTAATCGACCGAACCTGAAGTGATTTTACAAATTTATTTAGAGGCATGAATTTAAGTTCTGGCATCATTTTTCTTATGACCTTCATTTGCCTTTCTCCATCAGGTTGCCAGATTCTGTTTGTTTCGTACAGCATTGTTAATTTGTATTCGGTCTGTTCGTAATTTCTATGAAATTTTGAAACGTATCATTTAGTAGCTCGCAGGACTCTGGCTGCAGTTATCAAACTCCACTTCACACCATGACGCAGTGGACGGCCATCGTTGTTATTCCGTCACAGAGAAGATCCTTGAGCACAAAAGTCCCGTCTGTCGCGCACAACACGACACACTTCTGGTCGCCGCCTGTGGGTTCCCCGCTCATCCAAGCGAGGCCCAGCTCTGCTTCTGTGAGCTGTTTCTCGCCCTTGGCGTCGCTGTAGGTGCCGTCGTCCTGGCGCTGCAAGTCCACCCAGAAGCAGTCGTGCTTTGTGAGCCTCATGGTGATGACGTCCTGAAATGAATAAGGAATTTTTATCGGGAAATCGGTATCGACGAAATTGAATTCATTATCTGAAACAGAAGTATAGAACTTATTTCTGAACTCTATATGAGTTTAACTATTTTGTATCCGTGAATGTGTGTGTTCGATCAGTCTCACAGCTACATAGATGTTTATTGATGATTCCAGTAGC